>MKEJ01065925.1:0-12314 GCA_001753735.1 Embelia ribes
CAGTGATATGGTAAAATCAGCATATAAAACACATTTTATTTAAAATGAAAATTGACTTGGACAATCCTAGTTTGGTGCTTTGTGTCTCTATACAGAGAAATTAATCAAGTTTTCAAACCAAAATAAGATAAGATGGAGGAGGAGTTCACTGGATCGGAGAATAGATAAAACAAAACGAAAGCATTAACAAAAGCATGAGCAAAAATGTGAAGAATGTCAAAGAAGTGAATAAAATAATTGTTAAAGAAGGAGTGAGAATGGAAGTAAAAATTAAGAGCGGATGCATTCCTTAGCAATAAAGGATTTATTGACGTAGCACTAGATCGGGGGTTCCCTTGAAAAATAAGTGGAACTGCTCCAATTTATTTATGTCATCAGATCAAATTTAAATTTGATCAAACAATAGAAATATAAAAATAGTGATTAATTTATATGCTAACTATTTGATAAAATTTAAATTTGATCCGACATTGCCAAATAAATTAAAACAGATTCCAATTACAACCCTTTCCACCAAATAACTCTGAAAACATTTTAACCTTCCCCGTTCAATTTCTTGGTCCTCTACTCTACCATTTGCGGTTTAAATCGTACAATTTCAAATATGCAATCTATAATGCCGAATGAAGTATACTCACAAATTCACAACATACTATTATTTTCGTATATAAATAATTAAATCATTTGACCGGACACTTTGCTTTAGGTCAAGTAAAGACAAGAAGTATTCAAATTTGAAATAGAAAATAAAGGACCAAACTACCCTTTTAGGTTTTTATCGTATTCAACCCAATAATTAATAAAAGGACAATAGTTTCAATTCATTAACTTCCATGATTAACTTGTAAAAAATAGAAAGTTTTTAACTATTTTTGGATATTTAAATAAGAAAAATATATCAATTATTTGTGGACATATGAAGTATCTTGTTAATGTATGTGTGCAAATTAATAATTTTCTAAAAGAACAATATCAATTAAACAACTCAAAAGCTTGGGCTTATAATTTGAATCTTTACCTTTGGGCATAAATTTGATACAAGGGCAGTGACGGACCAAAAAATTTCTGGGTACGTAGCCGAATCATTTTATGTTTTACAAAATTTTATTTTATTTTTGTGGGTGCCGCGTAGTGGAATATTTCGGTAAATTTAAAATCTTACAACAACTCGTTAATTTTGGACAAGGATTATCACTATTTGAAAGTTTAAAATGTCTAGTAGTCAATTTATCATTATATATCAAATTTGCTGAAAAGATTTATAAGCATGAAGCATAAGGCATGTTTTCAAGGAATTGCAAGTCATTGTAAAAGTGAGTATTTATACTAACAAAAAATTTCCCACTAAATACCTAATTTTCATTTACTTAAGCTGAGGGACCAGCAAACTCCATTGTATCAACACATGACAATGTATATATTACACAACTTCAATTAAGTACGTAACATCGAATAAATCATTCTCTTTTCACAACCTTCGTTCAGTCGAAAGAGTTATATCTCCATCGTTGGGGAACGAGTTAGTAATCATGCATGATTATGCACAAAGAATTATTACAATGTCATTTTTGTCCAATTTATGGGATAAAATACATGGGATTTGGGAGCTTGAATGAGCGAACCGACATTGAGGAGCCTAATAAGTCGCTCCATTGGTCGCCCGAGTTGCCCATTATCCGATATCCATCATTCACCATCTCATTCCTTTTCTCAGATTTGTACGCTGTCGCTAGCTTTCCATGGTCCTCAAAGGCTCTGCAAAAAATAACTCAAGTCTTAATCCTTTATTAACTGAAATAAATTTCTGCATTTAAGGTCAAACTATTCTTCTCCGAAGAATATTTTTCCCATCTCTTATATTGATAAGATCATGTCAAGAGCACGTTTGTTGCTTGAACAAAAACCTGAAGGTGGTCTAACCGTAACTTCCAAAGATACATTGTGATCTCTATATTATTACAAACTTCCGGGGGAATATGTGTAATTTTTGGATTTTCAAAATTAATTATCAAAACTTTATTTTTCAATTGCCATGGCCAAAACCAAAAAGGTTAGTCACAGGTTCTCATACCCAAAAGGATGCTACAAATAAAGCAAATATAAAGCTAAACATCTCTAGAATAATCCATCTTTTAGGCTTGGAAGATTTGAATGTCTACTAAAAAAGCTTACAATTAATGGGAAAGAGTACTTAACACTCTTTAAAAAGGGTGCAACTGTGAGTAATAGTTTTTGGTCTACAGAATAAGAACCTTTTAGTATAAAATTATGGGGATAATTTTATAATTGATTATGCTAGATTTTATTTTTGTGACCCATAAACTTTTCTCACCATTAAAGAACTCTTTCCCACAATTAATCTTATCTCCAAGTTAAAGCATTTCATTTTGTTATGAAATTTAGTCTAGGCCAAAAACGACAAGACGCTACCATTCCCCAAATAATAATAATAAATAAACAATAGAAAAGAAGATATGAAAGGCCTAGGATAAAGAAAGACAACTATCACATGGAAAACCAATGCATTTATCTTGAGGCAAGTGACAAAGTGGACAATCTAAAACGTTGGCAAACAGTTGATGTTGCCTTCAAGGTAAGCATGGAACTCTGGACATGGAGTTGCACCCATGTTATACATCATGTAATGCACAAATTGGACAAAATATTAAAACGTGTTAAGTGGCACATGTCCTAAATTTTAGAGATTAAATTCAAGAAGCACTACTATCACCATATCCAAAAAGGGGGGTTTGTTACAGTAATCTCCTTAAACTAGGGAACCACTGTTGAGGCCAAGTTCCATTTTGAAGTTTAAGGGGCCACGTGAGCACATCTCCTACTTTCTGTTTTAGGTTTGAAGTATAATAGGCTAAAATTTAGGAGCTCAAAATCGGGGTACTGGTTGGAATGCCCTAATATTGGAATTTTGATTGCCCTAATGTTGGAATTTTGATTGCACTACTCTACTGCTTAAGTGGCAAATCGAGCCTACCCAAGACTCAGTACATCGGTTGAGACAGAACTGGGAGGTGTCAAAATGGTAAATCTTGTTTGTAACCAGTATGTGTATTATTAGAAATTCACTTCTATGCAACAAATATGATTAATCATCAAAAACTAATCACATCCACAAAACTAACCAGAGTGGTCCTCAGCGTTCACCTACCAACCTCCGGCTATTAAGTAAGCAACACCCTACTTAAAGGGTCAATTAATATAACTTTAGGACTTGCCATACCCAGAAATAATGACAGGAAAACAACAGAAGCCCACAACTTAATTCACATTGTCCTAAATGCAACTCATTGTTGCAGCTTTAATTGCTCAAATTCCTTGCCCGAAGTAGCAAAGGGACATTAAAACCAGATATATTAGACATGCAAAATGTATGTTGTTTGGAATAATCACTAAATTTTTATTTACATTTAAGAACAATAACCAAGAAAATTTATTAAATCCATAGAGTGCGATTGTAGGGACCACGTCTAGATGCTTTATAGCATTTCTATATAGCTTTCGCAATAATAGAACTAGGATGTGTGACCTCTTGGGAAATCCTCGAATTGCACACCCCCCTGTGCTGACCCCAATTTCTTGGGATTAAGGATTGGTAGAGAATAAACGAAACATACTTTCAGAATGGTTAACACATAAACAATGAGCTAATTTGAAAAAGCCACCTCATTAGATGATCTCTCACCGTCCACCACTCCTACAACCTAATGTGCATACACGTATATACCTCATTCAATACAACTTAACCTCCACCTTAACTTGAGTGCGACAAATTCTAATGGAGCTAAGTTATAGAACCCTAGGCTTGCATATTCACACCCCCTCCCCTAGTGCCCCACCTCCCTTAACCTAAAGCCTATATCAACCAAGCCAACATCTACATACAATTGCCTACATACAATTGCCTCCAAAGTATATAGTCTATACTAAGGAGAAATTATTTTATGCCCCAAGGGGCACGCTACATTGGATTCTGACCCACACTATTGTCGGGCTCCCAAAGTGTATGATGCAACAAATATTTAAAAGAAACAAACTGTGAACCCGACAATTGTGTAGTTCAAAAGAAATATAGTATGCTCCTTGGAGCAGAAAAGAATTTTTTAAAACTAAAGCCCCTGCCAATACCATGCCAAAAACCCATAAAACCTGCATATGAACATGCGAAAATACTCACAAATGTTTCTATCTCCCCCCCCACCCCCAAATGCTCAATCTTCAAACACTCAAGAGGATCCATCCGTTCATATGTTTGAACAACATTGTGGAGAGCCAAATCACTGATCAAAGAGGAAAAAGCTTCTACCTCGTGTGTCGGTTTTCTGTCTCTCTTTTCTCAAAACAATCTCGTCAACAAGCCTCTATTGTTTCCAAATATACTCGCTCCATCAGGTGGACTGACATTCGATCATAAGAGCTAGATATATGAAGACTCCCATGTTGTGTGGGGGGAGTGAATGATAAGGATAAACAACCTAATCGGGTGACTAACTAAATCTACGCATTGTCAACATATGTTTTAAGCCCGTTTTATCCAGCACGTTTACTTGTGTTAAGGATAACAAAGAGTACTTCAGAACCATTTATTAGTGTTGTCATAGAAGGTAACATTAGGGCTAATTTATGGGTTTGCAAATTTAAGATATCAAGGGTTGGTCCCATTTCCGTAAATTAAGGTAACATGATATTTCAATTGTAAATCACAAGTTCTAGTTTTGTTCTCATTTTACTTCCTACTTATTATAATTCACTTTTTCACAAGTAGCTCTCTAATGTTGCTTCAGGAATAAGGATTCAAGATTCAAGATTGTGGGCTACATATCATGTAAAGATTGCAATATTGTAGAGGGAATCCAACAAAGGTGTTCTGGATCCAGAGTCTATCTCAATAAACAAAGGCATTTGGTTTATAAATTTGTATTTGGCTGTTTTACAATTATTGGGTGCGCCTAACTAGTATAGGTTATCAAATTTTTTTATATGTAATTATATTAAAGAAAAGAATGCCTTACTTGGCACAAACCCTGTAAAGACCTGCTAATGAGCCGTCAAACAACAATATATAAAATCTAAAATCCATAGAAGGACATATATACAATAACAAGGATGTTCCTTTTCAACATAGCTAAAGAATTCTATATTTTCGTGTCCGATTGATCTACTGCCCTCTCTCAGGGCGATTTAAACAGTGTGAAAATCTATGGCGCCAATGAAATAAAAGCTCAACGAAACACTTCGTTATCTATTTGTTACTTGTATATATGCAATTGGCTCAGACACAAAAGAAAAATCTACATCAGCTAGAGCATAAATATTAAACATGCCATTTCATCTGAATTACCAAACAAATCTCCAATTTCATTCAGCTCATGGCGAACAATTTAAATTTGATAGTAACCAAATTCAGGATTAGTGGAGTACTAACCTCAATATGAGCATGTCCCAATCCCGAAACCCCACACTCATCAAGTTCTCAACGGTAACATCTCTTTGCTTCTCACTGCGACCAGTAAGCAAGATAACCTTGAAACCCAACTTCTGAACTTCGTCATAAAGCTTCAAACTGGGCGCTACTGGGGGTGCCATAGCCTTTTCAACCCACTTGTCAAACTCCACACTATCAAAAACTTCTAATCTGCACATTGAGGTAATTAAATTCATATCAGAATCCATAAAGGAGTGTTTGCTCAACCCTCAAAACCTTTTTGTTTTGCAGTTCATTTTTTATCTTCTCTAGTTTCTGAGACTGAAGAAAGGCAAAACATAAGAAAACACCACACTTTGAAAGTTGTTTCTAATCTCCAGCTGAACCTATATTTAGGCTCAGTGGAAACAAATTTTCACAAGTTCCTGAAGCTGCCAAGTTTGCTGATAAACTTTTGAAAACCTTTTTATAGAGATCAATTCACCAAGTGCATTCCCCACAGACTATTAATTTAGAAAAATAACTTTCAGAACAATATACACACTATAGTTTTCCATCTGATTTCTCCTCCTTTCTTTCTTCTCGACAAGACTAAAAAAACAAAACCAGTTCTGACACGAAAGACTTTCCATAACGGAACCAATTCGCCAAGTCACTGTCCTTTGGAATTTCTGTTTTCAGAAACAAAGAAACCAATATTGAAACAAACACAGAAAATGGAAAACCACCAATCCACCAAAAAATCCAAACAACCTCGTGACCAAATTATTATATGCAACAATAACTCACAAAAAGGATTATCATCAAAATTCAGAAATAATTGGACCAATGAAATGACACAATTAACAAAGCCTGGAGATCATTACCCATAACCATGATCAGTATAGTACGGGAGATTCGAGAGAAGGGTCTCATCTATATCAAATACCCAAGCATCTTTTCCATCGGCACTCAATCGAATGCTCTTCGCATATACCGCAGCCTCATTCGAAACCCTTTCGAGGTCCAATCCATAGCCCCTGCCCAGCATATAATCCTTCACATAATCAACACATTCGCTCGGAATCGTCTTCCAAGGGCTCAAATTATTGCTCTCAACCATAAATCGCCAGCTCGTACACTGTAACCGAACCTCCTCCGTTGATTCCTTCAATTGGGCCTCGAATTTTTCGGGGAATTCGACGATTAGTGGTCTCGGGAAATTGTGAGAGCCCGTAGATTCGTGCGAAAATACAAGGGAGAATAGGGAGATATAAAGGAAAATTGTCAATACCTTCCTCATTTTAGGAGACCCAATTGAGAATTTGGACAGAATATGGAGAAGAAAAAAAAAAACACTTTTTGAGGATGATCCAAATTGAAGTGATCCGCTTCTAGGTGTTTAATTTTCAAATTTTGGGATGAACCCAATTGAGAATTGGGAAGAATTAAAAGATTTGCCTATAAAGTTCTGGTCTTTACACAATTTGGGGAAATGGGTGAGGATGAAATGATGCTTCTCTTTATATTTCAGACATAACAAGAAGAAATAAAAAAAAAAAAAGAAACCCAAAAAAACAGTAACCTTTCTGATTAAGGAAAGATAGGAAGATGAAAGTAGCAAGTGACGGTGACTGTATTGGGAATTAAGTTGGATACTTTTATTATAAAGATATGTTGTTCCGTTTGGATAGGCCGTTAAGTTGGTTGATCAATTCATGGGCCAAGAGCCCATCTAGAGCTATTTTTGATTTTTTTTCCCCTTGTTTTTTTAAATTCTATTTTATGTAGTCCACCATTTCTCACTAAATTACAAGTCCCTCTTTCTCAAAATAGGCCAAGTATTGCCAGTCCTATGTCTGATTTTTTTCATTTGTTCAAACTAGTTTCCGTGCTCCTTTACTTATCGCTAAATTACGAGTCCCTCGTTCTCGAAATTTGGCCGAGACTGCTATTTGTATGCCCGATCCTCGTTAGATCGGAGATGTGTTGTCTCCATTGTCACAATGTTTGTTGTTCGGTGAGGATGTGCTACGGTCGTTGACCAATTCATGGGCCACTAAATTCCGAATAATTTATGTGCTGTACTAGTTCTCACTAAATTCCAACCTTAGAATTATGAAGCACTAGCATTTCCCGTTTTGTAAGAATTTTTTGAAAGATAACTATCTCGGTTTCAAACCCTTGTTCAATTATTTTCAAAATGAGTCGAGTAGTTGTATATCTGACTTTCACTCGTTCAGACTAGTTTACGCGATCCACTACTTACCACCAAGTACTGATGGTCATCATATACATGCTCTCATGCTCAAAACAGGCCATGTATTGCAAACTTATTAATTAAGCATTTCTTCCATGAAAGTTTTTAAGTATATTATTGATCTTCTCTTACCAAGAAGAGAATTATTATTAGTATTTCTAACGTAAAACCTCATATCAAAGATATCAATATATCATCTTTAAGAACTGTGACCAAATTGATTGTAATATAAGTACTCAACATAAATGAACCCTACAATGAATTGAAAAGATAATGTGTGTGTGTGTGTGTGTGTATACATATATATGTTGAGTACATAGTAAAAAGATAATGTCCAATTGTTATACTCAGTTATTGACAATTACATATTTCAACCATTAATAATAAAGCAGTGCGCCAGTGACCATCATAAGCCCTTTATTTAGATTATCTCTTTGCTCCTTAATAAATCAGTCTAATTACACTTTCATCCCATGAACTGTTGGTATTTGGACACTTAGCAACTCAAATCTATCATCATTTGGGGGAAATTCTGGTAAACACGGAATCTCTCCCCCTTTCATCAAAAGAATCTAATTGTAGATAACGACAGAGTTCCATTTTTGGACAAAAGGCGGATATTTGTCGTCACTTCTTTTTTCTTATTTTCATTGTAAAGATCTGACGGGCATTACAAAATTAAGCACAGAACACATGACATCTTCCTAATTCAAAAATTGATGAACGGTTCATGATAGTCTGTGAATGTGTAATTGCCACTTAAGATGGTCGAGGTGAACTCAGCGGATTGTTGATGGGTGAAATGCGTAACTCGCATGTACTACTAAATGAGGGATGGATAAGATACAAATCACTATTTCTATAAGTAGATCTAGATGTTGCAGTTGCAGTTGCACAATTGTACCTAAGTGCAATTTATGTATTGGAGTTCAAAGTCGACCACATTCAATCGCTACAAACGGAACCTACCAACACAAATCTTCCATCATTGGCCACAGAGGCCATGGCCGCCAGCGACGACCTCTTAATTTTAATTTTACTAGCGTCTACCAATCAAGCACCTATTCCGTTTAAAATCCGTATCCAAACGCTGGCACTCTCTTGTCGCGGATCCTATTTTTACTTGCCTCTACCATCAGCGCACCCCCCAGGGCTTCTTCCTCTATCGCCCCACCCGCAACCTAATACCCGATCAAGAATTTGTATCTCTCCAAACACCCCCTATCTTTTCCCATACTCCTTTCAAGCCCCCAACATTTCCACCCACTACAAGAATCATCCAATCTTGTAATGGGTTGCTATGCTGCAGTACTAATAGGCCATTTGAACCTATAACCAAAATTTTCATCTTCAATCCCGCCACCAGACAGTTCACCGTTCTCCCAAAACCGGTCCTGGGCCAGTTTTCCCGGGTCATTTATGGCATGGGCTTATCGTTCAACCCCATAACATGGCCTCATTATAAAGTCATATGCATATATAGCTTGGATTTGTCCTCTGATCAATGTCGGGTTGAAATTTACTCATCAGAGGCCTGCCAGGAAGAGTCCTGGTGGGACTCTGCTGGACGCATCAGTATAACTGATAAAACCCAATTTAATGGTGGGGTCTAATGGAACGGGGCAATCCATTGGGTCGGCATTCGGGGGAATTCATTCTATTCCGACATCGAACAAGAAAGGTTCCATATGACGACTATAACTAGGGTCCCGGAGAGCGCGTATACAAGAAGGGTGTCCTATTTAGGAGAATCCAAAGACCATTTGCATCTAGTTGAGATGCAAGGGTGGTCGAAGCTCAATGTCTATGAGTTTGAGAGAGATTACTTGGGGTGGTTTGTCAAGTACCGAGTAGATCTTGGGACTGCCTATGAATACCTGACTTTTGATATCCTCTCGATCGTAAGGGAAGAAATAGAAGAGGAATCATTTTTGGTTCTTCACAAAGATGGAAAGATTATCCGGTATAAATTCATTGACGGGAGCTTTGAAAAAGCTATGTGATTGTGCCCGGGGTTCAAAGCGGGTTAAGGCTTTCCCTTTTTTCGAGTCAATGGCTTCCGTTTGATGCTGTTCTGTTTCCAAAATTGCCAAGAAATATGTTAGCAAATTCGGTTTGAAATCGGTTTCATGAGGAAACAATCTCATAGTTAGAAATGTCTTAATAAAGGGCATCGTCATCGTTCGAGAACTTGTTTTAGAAACAAATTCACAACAACATGGAATAATTGTAGTTTAAGTACCTTTGTTTCAGCTCCAAAATATGTAATCTAAAATGTTTATCTGTAGTTTTATTTCCTCTCTAGGTGTTAAGCTTATATCAGTAGAGTGAACTTTTGTTGAATTAAGTTTGAAAAATTTGAGGGAAAAAAAGCACTTTGAATTTCTATTTCTATCAATAACCCGGCCTCTCTATCGATTGCATAATCTCCAACTACTAGCTAAGAGTTGATGTTAACTTTATCTTCATAGATTTTGTAATTTAGTTGAAATCTTACTTATATATTGACTGGCCAAGTTGCCTGACCTTCAAAATTTTTATAAAATAAATATATAAAATTTAAATATTTTACAAACATATAGGCGATAGCCACCTATATTTAACATGTGGTCCTGACACAAACCTTAAATAGATAGCCACCTATATTTAACATGTGCTCGTGACACAAACCTTAAATAGATTTTGTGCGTGTGAAAATGCATATTTTTGTCACTTCTAACCCAATCTACTTATCCGCGTCGAAGTTGCCAAAAATGTCTCATTAGACAAATAATTAAATTAGTTTTAAAATTTAAAAAGTCGCATTGGTGCATTGACCCGGGGGTGATTAAGCCCGAGTACTTACAAGGTTAGGTTGTTGATATTACATCACTAAAGTTAAATTCCTATCATTATATTTATCAGCCAATTTGAATAAAATCCTCATAGGGGCCTAACTAGATACGTCAACGACAATATAGTCTTCTTATATTCTATATCTAATGTATATAATTCTAAACAAAATAAACAAATAACTTCTTTAATCATAGCTTACCAAATCTTATACTTAATATCTTAGGTCGAGAAATAGCTCTTTTTATTTATTTATATTGCATAATATACAGAAGGGCAAAAAAAAACACTAGAAAACAATTACGTCGATTTCAGTATTGAACTTTTTTGCGAGGTTTGAACTGCTAAACTTGAGGGCAGTTGCAAAATATAGCAAGACGAATATCATACTGACCTTTTGGTTAATGTCTGTAAAATATTACATATACCATAATTTTATTATATACTGATCTTGAAATTCGATTATTAAATGGATCATTAGTCAGAGCTCCAGATTAAATAATGTAGTAGCTAAATTAGTTTGTTTTTGGAACTTTTCGAGGCATGATTTCTAGAATCTGTAATTTTTTGGTACTTTTTTTGGAAAAAAAAAATTTGGTACTATGAAATTCTTAATTTCCAAAAAAAAAATAAAAAAAAAATAGATAAATAGGAGAAGCTTGCTTCAATTTAACAATAAAAAATAAAAATTAAGCATTTCAATCTAGCTAATTTTTTTATGGACGAGGATTATATATATACATACATATATCCATTACTTATTAATCAGCACATAGGAGAGTTACTTATATATAGAAGAGAGATTATTCATTAATAACAATATTGTTAATCTCTCTTCTATGTGTTAAATAATAAATGGATATGTGTAGGAATTTACTACATGCATATATGTTTAAAATCTGTCCTTTTTTATTAGTTGAGCTTTAATCACCGAGATGAAGATTTTATTTTATTTTTTAATAATTGAAACTGCTGATCTTTAGACAAATACAAGAGGGAGATGAATTGTGTGCTTTTAAGAACTTAATAAAAGGATCAGGTATTTTGAAATCCAAATATTAACAAAATTGAACAAGCATGAAAATCAAGAAGTTTAAATCAATTGCTAAATGAATTAAACAATAACAAAGCTAAATTAATCTAATAAATGAAATAATCAAGAGTTTAGGGATAAGAAAGTACAAACTCGGTTTTTATAATGGTTCAGCCAAAGATCATCCAGGATCCCCTACATTCACTATCTCAAGTCAAACTGCTTGAGGTTCCGTTATCAGCAACGAAACCATTACACCAATTGCTAACGTTACAAATGCTAACTCATTTCTACTTGAGACAACATTTCAAGTCAGAACTAAACTTTCTTAAAAGTGATACAACTTTAGACTCTAGAAACTAGAATCAAGAAAACCTAAGATATATGTATGAAAGTGAAAGAATAGGATTTTGCAAAGTTTATGAAATAAAAGAGAGAAGTAGAACGCTTATTGTTATTTTTTTTGGATGATTTGAATTTGTATTTAAGTCTTCTATTTATAGTCTTCGACTTCGCAGCAAGATAAGGTAGCCAATCCTTTATTGAAGGAAGGAATCGCAAAATGAAGCTAATGAGCACGTGTCCATTGGCTGATAAGGTTGTGACCGTCGGGCGGTCATGTGTCAATCAGTGGACAGCCGTTGACCATTTCTGGCCAGCGTTGACAGTCGGTTGTTGATGGCCTGAACTGCAACTCAACGGTTTAAGGAAGTGTCGCGCCCCGAATGTCGCGCCCCCAAATCCCAAGCACCCGGGACCCAGGGTTGCGA
>MKEJ01065928.1:0-18160 GCA_001753735.1 Embelia ribes
TGTTATAGAATTGCTAAGAGATTTCTACAACGTACCTATTGTGCAAATGCAATCCTTGGCAAAGCTCGGGATTAACACCCTAAATCCTCCTCCTCACGGCTCGTCTCCTACAAACGAACCTAAAAATGAAAATTGATTGTCAAAGCGTAAGTATAATATCAATTCACCCTTTAATTAAATTTTTTATGAATTAGGACAAATTTGGGTATGAACAATCTGAAGGGTTTGTAATAATTACTTACTTAAAAAAAATGAGGGTAAGGTAAGGAGTCTGAACCCGTTATTTATTTTTCTCCTGGCCTTCTCATCCTCTCAAATCGAGCAAATTTTGGGCAAGGGTGACTTCTCTTCTTCCTCATCCACTCTCTCTATTAAATATAATCTATTATTATACATAATAGAAATGGAGATAAGGGAGAGGGGGAGAAGAAAAAGGTGATACCTTTCCATTCCACTTCTATTTAATTGCAATTTAGTCATCCAAGTTTACTATTCATCCGAATAAATCCCCTTTTATTTTTAGGGTATTACATTAGAATTAGAGTTGCTTAATCCTACGGAGTCCTAACATTCGATAGAATACCCAACAGTGAGACATGGGGTAATGGCGTAGAGGATGGATAGTGGAAGCATATATAGTATGAATACTATGGAGATGACTGGACTACCAAATGAGGCGAGGTAAGCCATTATCGATTGGTAATTTAAATTGTTATACAGTTAATTGAACTCAATGGTGGGGTGCTGGTTGAGAGTATTGATTGAATTTCAAGGATGGCTTTGATGGGATTAAATGCTTCAACAACCCTAAGCTAGTAGAAATTGGCAGTTAGATGTCCCATGTGTACTTATCGTGGAGAAATTGGATTGAGGACCCATGATTGGCCAATCCAATTGACCTTTTAATTAGGATTTAAATAGTGGTATTTTGGATATTTAGATGATGGAACCACTATAGGATTCTCTAGGGTGAATAAAAAGGGGATGATGTATCATATCATTGTTTACCTAGTGTCGAAATGACATTGAGGGTTGTCGGGTTATCATTAATGATGGAACTATGGAATTCAACTGTGGAAGTTACCAGTAAATTTGTTGTTACAATTTGGTGGTATGAAAATGCTTGCAATATATGGGTTGTCGTGATGAGAGAAGCATGGTTGGAATTTATTATGATGAGTTCAAAGTAGACGTTTGTAACTATTTCTTAATATGGTAGAAACTTCGGAGATGAAGTTTATTCTTTCAAGGGGAGAGTTGAAGGCTAAGTAAAACATAGTGACCACTTGTAAATAAATCAAAACGGAAACTGAAAATAATTAGTTTTTCCAATTCCAAGTTCTTTTCTTTTTACTTTCTTTCATTCTATCAAATAGAGAGAAAAGGTGAGAGAAAAGAGGAGAGGTTGGCCACACAAAATCCAATGGATTGTAGGGGAATATCGACTCAATCAACAATTTAAAGGCGAATTCGAAACCACCTTCTCGTTCTCATTGTGTTGAGGCAAGTTTCATCCTTTAACTCTTCGGACTTAATCAGGCCCGTTCAAGCCATAATCAACCAAAACCTATTCAAAATGTTGATTTATATGCAAACTATTGTTGTTAATGGAATTGTTCATTAATTGTGTATAGGATTCATTATTTTATTGGTTAACCTTCGGATGGTGACATTTTGGGCTCATCTTCGAGTTTTCTGAGAAAATCTCTTCATGTTTGTTAAGGTGCCTAGCACAAATCGAACCTAAATCTATTGAAATACATATGTTAGATGTCATTTCTGGTGATGAGCAATGTATTTGGATGATTTTTGACACTTTAATTGTCTACTACTGGAACTGTCGTGACCGAAGTATTACTGTTCGAACGGTAGTAGGGCTTCCATTTGAACGACATTAGTTGGGACATCATTCGAATTGTAGAAGTATTGTTGTTCAAATGACGTAAACTAGATAGCTAATTAATATTATTCCCATGCCTTAACTAATTTCTAATAAAACTAAAATTTCAAATGGGCAAAGGAGAATAAACTTATACATCTAATTGGATATGTTAATTAAGGTAAAAATGTATTAGTAACATATAAGAACCCATATTTTTTAGGTTCAATTGGTTGTTGAGACGAACGTCTTTGATTTGATTAGTTGTAAGCCTTGGAAATGTTAGTCCAAGGTTCACTGTAATAGTAATTGATTAGTATGTCCTTGATTTGATGATATATTGTGATAAGTTGTAGGCCTTGAAAATGTTAGTCCAAGGTTTATCTAATAGTAGTCGATTCGTATGTCATTGATTTGATGATGTATTATGATGAGTTGTAGGCCTTGGAAATATTAGTTCAGGGTTCATAGTAGCAATCACCGGTTTAGGCCTTTAGAGCACACTTATACCAAGGCACGATTGACTACGAGTCATCGGCTTATGCCTTCGGGGTACGTTTATTCCAGGGCACGACAAATTATTATGGGCTATAGGAGGATATAAATCCCATGGTTATCATTGGTGCCATTTATCTAGGAGTACATTTTGGCTACAGTGGTTAGTACTATTTTGACCGGGTTCCAATACGGGAACCCAAGATAGTTAAGGCTATCCACAAGCCTTTACGCATAAAGTCTCAGAAGAACATATATTCCGAATGGGAGGACATGTATTCCAAATAGTCATGTGAGTTGTGTCGATATGTTATTTTTATGTATCGATGAATGTACATTTGGCTATGGTTATAGAAAGTGTGTTTACCTATGTAGTTATTTGCATTCATGTCATTTATTGTCATTTCCGTATTTCAATAGATTTGAATTCTTTATGCTCGTATCTGCTTGGTTGCATTTTTGCACTATTTCTTATAAAATGCAAACATAATTGAGGGCTGGAGGTCAAGAGACTCAAGATTAGGAAGTGTGCTCACTTGAGATGGCTTGTGAGGATGTTATTTTTATTTTTATTATGTTCTTTGGAAAGTCGTAGGCCATTGGTCATGATTATGTTTTTCGACAGTTTAAAATAAAGATGTAAGACCGATAACATGATAACAAGATCTAGTGCATTTTGTTTAATTGTCTTTGGATTTCGTTAATTTCAATTATGAGATATTTATTATTTGAAGAATTGCTTACTATAATTTGTGATAGATTGCTATGTATAATTTCAGGGCGTTACAAAACAAGCAAAAGAAATTAAAATAATTGAAGTGTATCAATCTCGATTGGATGAGTTAACTTCCATTGGACAAGATAGGATTTCGTCCGAATGAGTAGGGCTGGTTAAGAATTTCCTTTTTTGGCCTTTAATGCCTCAATTGTTATCTTAATTATATTATTAAATTCCAAATTAAGATGTAAAGAGAAGATCCAAGGGCTAGGATTTAATCTTATCACCCTGTGAATCATAAAACCCTAGCCTTTATAGGTTATCAAGCCTTTTGTGCTTTTGTTTTTTCATTTGGAGACTTTTGGAGATTTTTCAGATAGCAATTGTGGAGGTGTGACAACTCTGTAGCCTTGTTGTCTTCTTCTTTACAATTGTAAAAGTACTCGTAACCTTTCAATATTAATAAACATTGCAGATTATTTGTTTTAAGATTTGTTTTTATATTTCAGTTTATTTTTTTGATTAATAAGTTTATTGAAAGATTATTTGTTTAGTTTTAGTTATCGAGTTGAAGTTTTCTATTTTCAGTATTATTGCATTATTTGGTATAATTATGTTTTATTTTGAAATTACTATTATTGAATTCATTATTTTTGTTAATTTAGATATGGTAGCTAAATATCCTTCCTGCCCTAAGGTGAGGAAGATAGTTAATCTATCTATCCCCTGATGAGTAGGAATTAAACATGATTTTATAATCGTGACCAGAATTGATTAGTATTCATTATATGATTTTTAATTTGTTTAATCAGCTTAGAAATCACTTAGACGTAATTATGATATCTGACAAACACCCGATGACACCCTAAGTTGAAATAAACAAGATTTAACGCACTGGGGAATTAATAACTAAATTTACAAGGATGTTTAATTAATACGAGTTAAGGGAGAAAACTACAATTGGATTCGCCAATAAAGGGCAAAATCTTAGTTTAATTGTTTAAGAAGTTTTGAATTAATTACTTATTTATTTTCTTATTTTCCTGGAATTTAGAAATTCCCATTATTTTAATTAGAATTGAATTGCCTGAAAGGATTAAAGCTTAGTAAATTGAATTAAGTTTAAGAGTTCCCTAGGATTCGATATTTGGTCTTTCCAAGAAAATTACGATTGCCCCTAGTATACTTGCTAGATATCCTTTATGTGCCAGTCTAGCAAGCGATCAAGGCCGGTCTACTTTGGTTTCTGTAGGCTGGGTTGTAGTACCAGGGGTTTGGTCAAAGTGATTTTTATATGAAAAAGATTGGGTTTGGGAAATATTTTGAGGGGTTTCATTTTATTTGGACAAAATGGCTAAAGGTCTGGAATCGGTATGAGGAAGAGTCGGCAAAAAACATAAGAGTTAAATGTATAAGGAATATTGTGGGACATATTTTTATAAGGTTTTTTTTTTTTTTTAATTTTATATCTCATGAAATAATAATTTTTTTTTTATGGTAAGGTCAAAAATGCGATAGGCACTATGATTGGTTGGGTATCCAAGAAAAATACACGGGCTAACCCGTGGTTGAAATTTATCCGGATTTTCTTTTAAAGTTTAAATAAATAAATAAATATTACACAAACAAGCAAAGGCTGGTAGATGCTTGTAAGAATGTGATTTATTATAGATAAAGACTGTTCAAAAGAGGATTTATGCTTTAGTATAGGCATAGGCTTCCTATATATACATTCTCTCAGCCAATGTAATGGTAGATTGGTGTGGAAGCGTAAAAACAAAGACTCAAGTTAAAAACATATTTGTCATTTAAATTTTATTATTATTATATATAAAATACATTAGTTTAGTTTGGGACATTATTATTATTATTATTATTATTTATCTCACAGTCCAGAGATACTTTTGTAGCCAGCAGAGCAAAGGAGTAATTTGGTTTCCTAAAATGAGAATGGGAGTCAAAGGCACGATGATGTCAAGTGCTCACGAGTGTCCAGCACACTTATAAACGGTGTCGCTTCTGACCGGGTCAGCTCATCACCTCTTTTCCTTTCTCTCTCACTCCATTTCTCACATATCTATCTATCTATCTATCTATATATATAAGAGAATAGAAAGACGAATTTTTCCATCTTCCTAGACCCCTCAAAGCTATAAACTATTTACACACACGCTGATAGAGAGAGAGAGAGAGAGAGAGAGAGAGAGAGAGAGGCATCCCCACCATTACCGCCGATCATCTCAAAGGCCACACACCAAGATGGAAATGAAGATCTAAATCACGATCTGATCTGTGTTACTGATTTGCATTTTCTGGGGATCTGATTTTGTATTGCTTCGGTCAATGTGCAATTAGGGTTCCTAGGTTCTCTAATTGGGGATTTTGATTGCAATTAGGGCTTTTGGGTTGTCTAATTTGGTAGAAATGTGTGGGATCTTCAGCTAGGGTTTTAATTGATTCGAATTTTTATTCCAATTGCTTCGGCCAATGTGCAATTAGGGTTTCTGGGGCTCTCTAACTTGGGGGAAGTATGTGGAATTTCAGCTAGGGTTCGATGATTCATAATTGCTAGGGTTATGGTTTTTTCGGATCTTAATTCTAATTGTTCCGACCAACGTGGAGTTAGGGTTTCTGGGTTATCACTTTTGGGGAAATGAGTGGGATCTTCAGTTAGGGTTTGTTGAAAAGGCACGATCTGTGGGTCTTTAATTGTTATTTTTTTTTTAATTTCAATTGCTTCGACCAATCAGTAATTAGGGTTTCTTGGTACTCTAATCTGGGGGAATTGAGTGGCTTCTGCTAGGGTTTGTGTTAAAAGGCCTCGTCCTTGGGTCTTTAATCGTTCTGTTTTGCTATTGTATGAAGATTTGGGGATGCTGTTTATTCTTCGAAGAAGACGAAGAGGACGAGGATAGAGTAGGCAAAAAAATAATGAGTGAGAAACTGGAGGATGAGGAGGTGGGTGGGATGAACGAGAGAGAGGCGCAGCCAGGCGATGTTGGTGAGGATGTTTTTGGGAGAGAAGGGGCTGCTGGCCCTAGCAATGGGGCTTCTAGTAGTGGATTAATGAACGTTGATTTGAATGTGGGATCAGATGAGGCTGTTTCCGCATTTGAGGGAGAGGAGAGAGTGGAGCAAATTCAAGTTTGTCAGTATAAACGTGCTAAAGTGCATTCCAATTCCACGTGAGGGCTTTTTCTTTTTCTAATCACATAATGTGCTACCTTCTTGTCATATATTTGACTTTGTCTTTACACAGCGAACATATGTTACTCTATTTATGCGAGATTGCTGACCATACTCATGTTATTTCCTTTGTACAAGCCTTAATAATATTGGGGCTAGCAAACCCAATCAAAAAGGACGAGTTTTTCTTACTTGCAGCCCATAATCGATCTTGTGCTTCGATCATTTTGTTGAAAAGAATCTAGTACCAGACTAGTGTTAGTGTCGCAATTTACCCTAGTTGATCTGAGTTTCAACTTGTTCAAGCTCAGCTAAATTGGCTTTTACAATTTAACAAGCTGATTGGCAATAAGACCATCAACGAATTTTCTTAGTAAAAATTTGTGATGATATGCTAATATGATTGCTAGCCTGGATGACCATGTAGCTGGCATGCCTAGTAGGAAGTCAATATACGGCTGTACTAACAAAGAATCCACCTTTTTTCTCATATAAACAATAAAGCAATTTAAAGTACTTTGCGCATGTTTTGCATTCATTCCTTTTTTTCTTGTTGTGTATTATATCATGGATCAGAAGTATAATTTAGGAAAGAATGTGAATTATCTATTAACTATGAAATTGAAATCATTGATGATTTATGAAAAGGATGACTAAGCGGAAGGACTCTTAATGTTTTTAGAATCCCATCTTATTTGGGTAAGTTGAATATGATCTATATTAGAAACCACAAATTGAGGTTACCGCATTGGGGATGCCCATCATTTAGAAACCTTGAACTGAGATTAGAGCTTTTTCAATGCCCTTTCTCTGAATTAAAGAATTTTGTAGTCTCTTCATTTTGTTGTACTATGGTTCATGTGATATCTATCTAGTACTGCTCTTGGTCTGAAAATACCTCTTCTAATTTATTGAACATATGTTTCCGTGGGGAATTTGGTTTAGTGGTTTTGTTGCTGCATTTTGAATTTATGGTCAATTTTAGCTCGTTGTGGTTAAATATAATGCTGAACATCTTCTCAGGGACTGGAAGTATCATCTTTCTGCCTTGGCTTCTTCAGACGCAGACAGGTGTGGATTCCTCCAGATGGACCTGAAGCATAATGACTGTTATAACGAGAATGAAACTTCTAACTTCCTTTCGCTCATGACCAGTGGGATTGATGAGAATTCCTTTAACGCAATTGGTGTGAGAGATGATGTTGATGGCTGTAATACTCCTAGAGTGGAAGACTTGGAAGTTCAGATGGATCTTACTGACGACTTATTACATATGGTAATAATTGTCTTAGTTCGTTTGGATATTGTTTGTCTTTTTCTCACTGTAGGTTGTGACTGATGATACCGTGTTGGTGTTACTTTGTATCAGGTTTTCTCGTTTTTGAAGCACACCGATCTTTGTCGGGCATCCATGGTTTGTAGGCAGTGGCATGCAGCTAGTACTCATGAAGAATTCTGGAAAATTTTGAACTTTGAGAATAGGAACATATCTGTCAATCAATGTGAGTATCATGCTATGTTTTGCTACTTCAGTTCCCAAATATTGCTTACGACTTCTTAGCAATATATATGAATATTAAAGGGCTCTGCCTTGGGACACCATTAGTGGCTATGATACAAAATTACAATTTAGCACTGACTTGCTAATTATTTCCATAAGTGAATTTTTCATTTTTAGTATCCGTGACATATCCTTTTGATTAGGAAAACATGTGCACACCTCTTCGTTGCAGAAGATGATGCCAATACGTCTAGACCACTTGTTATTCATGAAACTTTATTAAAACAACTGGTTGTGATGCATTACTATTTTGAATTAAATAGAAAAAAGTATTTTTTTAGAATAATGATGGTGAGTTGTATTTCTATGTGATTTCGTTTTTCTCCTTCACGGGGTTTGTGCCAAATTGTTATTTGGTGAAACCTTATATTACTGTGTTGTACACTTAATGTGATACTTGTGTTGAAACTTCCAATTGAAAAGCTTTGCCAGTTTTTTTATTCTACTTCTTACAAAGGGGGGAAATTTTGAATTTCAGTTGTTTGTATGTCTTCATATTAAAAAATTCATTATAGAAAATAAATTTGGTGTTTGGGTTGGCGGATTTGAGGCTAGCGGTGAAAGAAACCTACTGCTGTTGACGAATCATGTATAAGCACTTGGAGATGTTATTCATGTGCCTTACTTTTTGGTTATCTTGCTCCTGCGGAGGGATGGTATTGCTTTTTGGAGGCTGCTTTCGTTTTTTACCAATGAAAAACATATAGTGGTGTGGTGTTTGATAAAAGAAAAGGTCGTGTTTTCCAACATTTGCTTCTACTTTTTATGGGGTGCTCTTAGAAATTCCTTTGGAGTTGCTTTTAAAAGCTGATTTGTTTTTTTGATAACTAATTACAAAAATACCCTAACAAATACTAGTTACATTCCCAATACATATCTACTTTGGTCTAGTTGCAAGACAGAAATTTTTTTCTCTTTTTTACCAAACACCACAATACTTCTCAAAGCAACTTATAACATCTATTTTCCAAATATTGGGATGCAACCACTTTTACAGTCTACTTTAAAAAGTAGCATCTCAAAGCTGATGTTGAAAATGACCAACATTACCAAACTATTCCTTAGTCTATAGAATTGCTACCGAGCTAGAGAAAGACCAAAGGGGTAGGAAGAGGTAAAGTGAGAGAATTCTAGAACATAAGTGAGAAACAGAGGGATGTCAGAGATGAAGAGATGATCAATAAATATGAGAAAATATAGATATGGGAAGAACGAAGAAAGATGAGGAGTCTGGGAGAAAGAGAACCTGTAGATATTGCAGTGGGGCAGAAGCTGCTGTTATATTGATAAGTGTCCACTTCTTTAAATCTGCACCAGCACAGCCTTATATCTACGGAAATAACTACCGTCAGCAATAACCTAACGGATAGAGATTTTATTCATACAAGTGTATTGGAATTCCTACATATATCCATTCATCATTAGACACGTAAGAGAGAGAGACTATGTACACATAAGAAAGATTATACATTAGGAGTTTTATATAACAACATCAATAGTCTCTCTCCTATGTGTCAACTAATGAGTGGGTGTATGTAGGAATTTCTTACATACTTATATGTATGAAAATTTTGATCCTAGATGGATAGAGAGAAAAGAAAGCATTGAAACTACATCACTTTATTTTTTATTTTTAACATTAGAATTGGGTAGCTTTTTAGTTTGTGGTAGTGGTACGACGAAATGATTTCTATCATCTGTATCTGCAGTTGATGATATATGCCACCGTTACACAAATGCAACTGAAGTGAATTTATATGGTGCTCCTGCTCTTCATATGCTTGCTATGAAAGCAGCTTCATCCTTGAGGTAAGTATGGCCCCTCATCTTTGTGAATGTGTGTATACTTCTGTACCAACTGTAGCTTATATATCTGATGATTCTCAGGAGCATTGAGACTTTGACTTTGGGCAAAGGACAAGTAGGGGAAGGGTTTTTCCAAATTGTTACTGATTGTCATTTGTTAAAGAATATGGTCATCAGTGATGCTACCCTTGGGAATAGTATTCAAGAGATACCTATTTGCCATGATAGATTGAAGCATCTTCAAATTATGAAATGCCGTGTGCTGCGCATTTCAGTGAGGTAATATATTGATTAAGAATTGGATGGATCTCATATTCAACTACCAGTGCTGACGTTGTTGTACTATGCATTTTATGTTTTGCAGGTGTCCTTTACTTGAGAGCTTGTCTTTGAAGCGCAGTAGTATGGCTCATGCGGTGCTTAACTGCCCTCTTTTGCGTGATCTTGACATCGCTTCTTGCCACAAGCTTTCAGATGCTGCAATACGTTCAGCAGCAACTTCGTGCCCTCTTCTAGAGTCCCTGGATATGTCAAATTGTTCTTGTGTGACTGATGAAACATTACGGGAGATAGCTGGCACTTGCATTAATCTCCATGTTCTTAATGCTTCTTACTGTCCAAATATCTCTCTTGAAGTCAGTGTTCAACTCTCATCCTTCTGCACTAATTATCAATTGATTATGCCCGTGTATCTTAATGACCTAATTTCTTTTTTCCCGTGAAGTCTGTAATACTACCAACAATGTTGACAGTTCTCAAGCTTCACAGTTGTGAGGGCATAACTTCAGCTTCAATGTCTGCAATAAATCGTAGCTCTATGTTGGAGGTATCAAGCCCCTTAATTTTGCCAGAACTTTGCAGTTTTGGTGTTAGTCGTCTGTTTTGGGGATTGTTCTGCTTGTTACTGCTTTCTATTTTCTTAACTAAATGTGGTGATGACTATGTTGATTTTAGAAGTCTTTGTACTTTTTACCACAAGTAAAAATAATATACAAAGCTCTCAAGCATAAGCAAAATCAAATCTGCCCTTGACAGTATGGAACTTGTTGCAATTAAATTTTAATGCGATGCAGGTATTGGAGCTTGACAATTGCAGCTTATTGGTGTCCGTGTTACTGCATCTCCCACGCCTGCAGAACATAAGACTTGTCCACTGTCGCAAGTATATTGTGCTACCCTTACCTTGTTTCACATATTGGGCTGCATTTTTTAAAAAAAGAGATTCTTACAACTGAAAATGCTGCAGGTTTGTTGATTTACATTTAGGGTGTGCCATGCTGTCATCTATTACAGTGTCAAACTGTCCGTCACTCCAACGAATCAACATCACATCTCGTTCTCTACAGGTATGTATATATATAGAGGGAAAAATACTGACTGCTGCACTGGTAATACTGTTTACATTTATTGAAGATGTACAAATTCTAAGACTTTGTTTTCTCGGATTTATCTTCATACAGAAATTAGTACTGCAAAAGCAAGAAAGTTTGACAACCTTAGCATTGCAATGTCCAAATTTGCTAGAAGTGGACCTTTCCGACTGCGAATCTATAACAAATTCTGTTTGTGGAGTTTTCAGTGACGATGGTGGATGTCCTATGCTAAAAACATTAGTCCTTGATAACTGCGAGGTTTGTAACAGTTCGTTGCTTTTTACTTCTCAGTTTAGTTGAAAAATGAAATAGCATGGTTTTTTGAATTTTAAATTCTTAGTCTTTCTTATTTCTTCTTCCTTATTTTGTGTGCTGAGTAATTACCTATAGATAACGAATGGTTTTAAAACGAATCAAGGAGCCTGCCCCAGAAAATAATGAAGCAGTAGAATTATTGATTCATGTAATTAGTATCTTTTTAAACTGCTTAGAGGTCACAAATACTTCTCAGTTACAGAGAGAGCTGTTGTGATTCTCACGCCTTGCATCAGGATCTGGTCCTATTCACAGTAGGCAGGGGGGTGCATCGGTTGGTTTGGTTTGAGCCAATTGAATTTTATAATTGGAAATCCGAACCGACCGAATCATACTTTCAAAATCAAACCGGTTTGAACCGAATAAACCGGTTTAGTTCAGTTCCACACCGGAAATACCAAATTACAAAAAAAAATTGAAAAAAAAAAATCTACCATGATCAAATTGTTGCAAAAAGAACATTTATCTGAGCAAAAACATCAGTCCTAGCCCTAATGAAGAAAAAGTGTATTTATATTGATATAACCCGGATTGGTTGATTAAAACGAAAACCGAACCGGCTTAACCGAAAAACCCCAATTTTTTAACTACTTAAAGCCAAACCAAATCAAAATTAGAAAAAAATGAACTGAAAGTTCGGTTTCTGGTTTGACCGGTTAATCTGCACACCCCTAACAGTAGGTTCTTGACTCAGATCGCTGAAATGTGGGATCCCTCTCCGGTAGAAAGAAATCATGCAAAAATCATAATAATTAAGAGATGCGTTGAAATGAATGCCTATAATTTGTTGTTATATATGTATATAAACGGCCCACTCATTGATGAACAGTAACTCCAAATAAGGATTCTAGTAACCCTACCGCCATTATACCGGACACTGGAGCAACCATCATGTTGCCTTCTTGTTTTGGTTCTGGTTAACCATTATCTTCCTTTGTGATCCTTATGCTTGATTTACCTTCACTAGTTTACATCTGCTAGGATTTGACAGGCACATTCCATATGTTAATTGGTATTAAGATGGTTTCAATTTCGTAATAATCCTCATATATTGTAAACAATGCAAAACATGAATTGCCATTTTTAGAAGACTATGTGATGATATGTTTTACAGGAATGAGTGCTAAAAGGTGGTTGTTAATATATTCACAAATGTTCTACGCAAGTTTCTATAGGATTTTCAGTTATTACCTTCCTGGTTGATTCTTGTAGAAATTTTGGTACCTCTTGGTAATGTTGGTTATCTTTTATCTTGTGCACCTCTGTAATTGCTGCTTCAATTGCTAAATGTATTGCTCTGAATGCTCATTTTCTTCTTTGAAAATGTTATTTGACTTTTTGTTTGTTTGTTTTTATGGTACTTGATGTTAGTTTGATTTAACTTTGTTCAGAGTTTGACAAATGTGGGATTCCGTAGTACTACTTTAAACAGCATTTCTCTTGCCGGTTGTCGTGGTGTTACTTCTCTCGACCTCAAATGTCCTTGTCTGGAAAAAGTTTCTCTCGATGGCTGTGATCATCTTGAAAGAGCATCATTTTTCCCTGTGAGTGAAGCAATTATATATTTTTCGTGTATGCCGTTCTCTACCCACCTTAGTACAAGAATTTCTGGAAGATGTATTTTCTCTATAATTGTAGTATCTCATGCTATTTATTATTGAACTTCATATACTTCTATTTTCATCCGATGTCATTTGATGCAGGTTTACGGTTTTTGATTTAGTCATAGCAACGCTTTCTTTATAGATGGCCATTTGCAGATTGTGATCGCTGTTGACTTAAACTCTCCATTGACATTAATATAAGTGATGCTTCTTGTTGCAGGTTGGTCTTCAGTTTCTTAATTTGGGAATATGTCCAAAACTGAAGGTGCTTTATATTGAAGCACCACAAATGGTGTTGCTAGAGTTGAAAGGATGTGGAGTATTATCCGAGGCATCTATTAACTGCCCTCTTCTGACTTGTCTTGATGCCTCCTTTTGCAGGTCAACGAATATTTTTCTCTCTCTCTCCACGACCTGTCCCTCCCTTCCTGTGATAAACTCTCCTCTCAAACTTCCAGTCCCCCCCATCTCTTCTGTAACCTTCTGCTGCTGTTTATTCATAATTATGCTGATTCTGTTGTGGTTTGCGTGTGCAGCCAACTGAAGGACGACTGCTTGTCTGCAACAACTGCTTCTTGCCCTTTGATTGAATCCCTCATATTGATGTCATGCCCATCTGTGGGTGTTGATGGACTTTCTTCACTGCGTAGGCTTCTCCGTCTGACCTCCCTCGATCTTTCCTATACCTTTTTGACGAATCTGCAACCTGTTTTTGAGACTTGTATACAGTTGAAGGTGATTTTCTACCCCTCGAACAATTGTTTAACATTAATACAATGCAGTTCCTCTCTTGTTAGATGTGTTATATGCTAGCAATTTTCTTTACCTTGTGGTTGTCTTTATGATCGCCATTATTTATGGGGTTTACACTGGTATGAGATGAATTTGAACTAAATATTTTTGCTTTCACAAGGACTGGTGGTACATTTATCTAGAATCTTTGATAGCTAGATCCAGTGTTGTTAAAAGTTGCGCCCTTAAGGCGCCAAGACCCCTTTTCACCTAGGGGCGCTAGGGACACTCGCTCGAGTAAAGCAAGATGCTAATTATTTGTTAACAAAATTATACTATCTCATAAAATTCTTAAACTTTTTCTTGTGCATTTGGAAGCATAGGCTTTTGTTATAGGTAGAAGGAATTGTGATATTTTCGTGATATATAATTATGTTAATCTTTTACAGTTTATATTAGTCCCACTTTCCTTGGTCAGTAATAGTAAGTGATACAATAATATGAAGTGTCATCAAAAATAACACAAACAACAAAGATAAAACAAGATAAATATAAAATAGTACGATGTGAGAGAGTCGGTCGCCTTAGCACCTTACATGCTAGTTCCTCAGCTCAAGGCGCTAGCCTAGGCAACACTAGTGATGTCACTTACCTGGACCTAAACAACATGTCTAGGCCTCGCCTCTATTCGCCCGCGAGCATAGACGAGCACCTAGAGAGCTTTTAATAAAGCAGAACCAGGGATTCACTTGGTTTGGGAAAAACTTGCAAAGAATTTATTATTTTCATTTTATTCCTTCTTATCATAGATCCTCCGGGTCTCAGAACACATACATACACTAGTTAACACAAATTTCAGTGGCACTTAATCAATATCAGGAAAAAGTTCTAAGCCAACTTGATAAATTAAGTAACAATAAAATATTTCTATTGTGTCTATGTCACAAGTTACTTGCAGAAACAATTAACAGCATGATAACAGCAATTTGCCATAGCCATAAAAGGCCAATTAGAAGCATATACCTTCCCAATTGATGCAACCTAATGGTTAAAAAATATACACCAAACATATGGTACAAAAGAATAAAGAAAATAAGTCACCAGTCACCTGATGCATACTAACAATAACATATACATATTGCCTCAATTCCATAAGCGAATCGCAATAACAATAAACAAAAATGATCCAGTCCAACAAAAAGTCAATACCAGTTATAAGGTTACTTAAAATTTTATTTTATTAAGAGAACAATTTGAATCCACTGTAAAGATTCTATGCACCATCACCATAAATAAATGATATGTTTCCATTTACACTTGTAAAAGCCATGATTTATGTAACAGTCTCATTCATCCAAGCCGCTGATATAGAAATATTTATAAACCATCGTTCATCCAAGCCGTTGGTGTAAAAATATCTATATACCATTGGTTAGGGAGGACCTATGAGTTTGATATGGGCTATAGCCCACATAATTAAAAAAATAAATAAATAAATAGGATATCTTATTTCATACAGGATAAAATTGTTTTATGCAGTTTTAGTCCCCTCTCCCTAAAATCCTCTAATGACCTATAGTCCCCTTAAAATTAATTTTTTTGATCAACAGTGCAGTTTCGATCCAATTATTGAAACATGTAAAAAATGAAATTGAAAACAAAAACTGAGAGAGAGGGGACTGACACTCCTCCGGCGATGCCTCCGGCGGCGAGGGATTTGCAGATGCTCAAGAGGGCACGGTGGGTGGGGGACTTCACCCCCTCCTTGGCCTCCTCTGCCAGATTGACGATTGTCGACACCGCCGTCTCTCCGCTCGTCTTCCCCACCACGTCCTCCGCCGCCATCTAATACCCAAGTAGCTCGACGGAACCCTAGAAACAATTCCGACGGCGATCCAATAAGAGAGAGAGAGAGAGAGAGAGAAGTGAGCAAGCAGGGGACTGATCAAAAATGTATTATGTGTGTGTATGTATCTAACCGTAAGCTATGTGGCATATATTGAAGTGTGTTAGTTGGGGTCGTTTTCTGGATAATAATTGGATGTTAAGGTCTAATTACAATATTGCTCCCCGTACTTTCAACAAAAATTCGCTTTGGCCAACTACAACAGATGTGGTCCTGAATTTTGAATTAGTAACACAGACAGAATTGCTTTTTTGCTAGGGGCAGAAAGTTATCCAAAAAAAAAAATTGACTTAAATATTAATCGATGCGTTTCAAAAATAAGTTTGTTTTTAAAAATTATTTTTGTTTTGTTTTAAGTTTTGGTATCTAGGTGACTAGAGTTTATTTTGTACTTTGGTAACTAGATGACCAAAGTATATTGTAGGCCTTGATAGGTAGATGACCAAAGTTTTGTTGCAAATGGATTACCTTAGACGCTATATGTCTAAGTGTGATTCGGTCGCCGTGGGCCCTTTCATTTGCATTGACTTTAAGTGTAAAGGTTGTTTGTTTTGTATTTGGTTTTGTTTTGGTGATTCATACATATATATATTGTTTACATATACACAAGTAGATAGTGGTGAGATATTAGATTGTATTTTACCTGTTACATTATTGAGATATTATGTTTTATAGATAACATGTAGTATTTTCATTTTAGACAGTGAAATATATGTTGTATACATTTTGTTGAATCTTTAGTAGATTTGGATATTGTTTATGATTGTATACATGAAAACGCCAAGCAAAAACAAGAGCAAGGGATCAGAGATTTTGAGTTAGGACATATAAGAGCCCATTCGAGATGGTTGTCACCCTTATTTTCAATTGTTGTATTTGAATTTTATTTTTCCAGACATATGTAGGTCATATGCCAAGATATTTGTATTCATATGTTGTACGGCCATAAAACATGATAATAAAGTCATTTGGGCTTGTATTTTTGCAATTCAGACTTGTATTAAAACCTTTTGTGCCACATCTATTTTGTTTATAGTATCGGATCATTACAACTTCACATGTTACATATGTCTAATAGATTTATTGTTTGAAGTCAATTGACAGGACCATTGTACATATTGCACTGAAGTTTGAAAAGTAAACTTAAGGGCTAGATGCAAACCCCATTAAAAAAATCTCTATATAAATAGGTCTATTGTTTACAAACATTTGCTAACACACAAGCCCTTAAAGATATTTGCAATCTCCATCTCTCACTGTACATGCTATTCACTTTAACACCAATTTATTTTCCTTAGCTAAGAGAAAAACTTTTCAATGGAAGACACATTCTCACCCAAAATTTATCAGCCAAGTGCTTGGAGTTTTGACTTTGTGCAGTCTCTCAACGTTGATCACTTGGTAAGGATATTTAGTTTTTATTCGGGCATGCCAAATAATGGTGTTAGGTACCTTTTGCCAAGCAAATGACCAATAGTTGAGATTAGACAGGTCTTGGTAAAAATTAAAATGGAAAAAAATCTTTTACTCTCAATTATTGTTTAACCAACGATAGCATGTGTTTGGCAGGGACTGAACAAACACTTTGCTTGTAGGCATGACAATGAGACCCGAACCAGCCCTAACTTTGACTGGGAAAACCCAATCCCAATTTTGTCAGGGGCGAGGATGGGAATATTGATATCGCCTCCCCCCTACTATTTATATAATTATAATAATATTCTCATTTATCTATGTACAGTATTGGATTTTTTTGATTAAAATGTTCCACTCTATATAAAAGGGTATTTTTTTTTAAAAACAAATTACAGAACATTTGATTGTGTTTTTATTATGTTGTTTTGATGCTATTAATGTTATTTTAAGTATAATAAAGTGTTTATAAAGTATTAGTTTCTTTTTAATTTGTGGTTGAAAGAAAACTAAGTTCCAATTCCTAATTAATTGTTTTAATTGTGTAAAGGTTTTATTTCTTTATTTTTTTTCAAATATAATTTTTGAATTGTTAATTTTAATTAAAGAAAAATAATTTTTTAAATTTGGTTACTTATTGACGGGGGCAAAGACTCGTGGGAAATCCGAATTCCCCTAGAGTGGGGATGGGGAAGGCAAAACCCCATCCCGAAGAGGGGCAAGGCAAGGTTGGGGAAGGGAAAACTCGCCCCGCCCCGACCCGTTACCATCCGTATTTGCTCGACAACCCATAATCCTTCAAATTGCATATTATTCCATCCATTCACAAATTATAGCACAACATATTTTTTTAGAAATTTTTTAAATATAATAATTTAATATTTTAACGTAATAAAAATGTCAAATTTACCCTCAATATAAATTTGATATTTTTGTTACATTTAAATATTAAATTATTATAATTTAAAGTAATATTTCAGTGTAATAATTTGCTAATTTTTGGATTCATTGTTGGGTAGGTAAAGCATGAGGACAGGCTTGACAAATTGGAAGCAGAGCTGAGAGGTACTATCAATAACCATGATACTGACCCATTGGTGTTGCTAAATTTGATAGACAACATCCAAAGACTAGGTCTCGGGTACCGGTTTGAGAAAAATGTGAGAGAAGCA
>MKEJ01065936.1:0-16202 GCA_001753735.1 Embelia ribes
ACTTTAATTGTGAGACATGCGATAGTAATGAAATGTTTATTTATATATCAGTTGTTCTTTTTCTTAGTTCTCTTTGATTAACTCACGTCCCCGGGTTTATGGGAATTCGGGGCGTGACAAGTAGCGTTTGTATTGTCAGACAAGGTTTATTATAAATAAGTGTATAGACAACCCTACAGTTCGGTTCTCAATTTCTCAAAGACATTGTTCCATATTCCATACGACATTATTCCTTAATAACTTCCTTTCTACTTCCATGTGTCAATTGTTGACTGTGATGATGGTGACTCTAGTACCCCAATAAATTATCTATAACTATTTCCCTTCGGTGATACACTAGCAAATTTGTAGCAGACCACAGAAGTCCCTAACAAGAAACAAGGACAGAGATAATAACAAGGTTATAGAAGAAACAAACATATCCACTCAAAGCAATAAATTATGTTGTACTTAAATCAAAACAATACATCACCTGCATCTCAACAATAATCTCAGAGGACGTCTGCACTGGACCATGTTGAGATGCCACCCTACCGATGTCTTTTGCTGATGAATGTGGATAAAGACCTTCATCACCTCCATCTAAAACCACAAGGTCAGACTCTGAAGCTGAATAGCTACTCTTAGTCCCCAATAGTATACAAGAATCCAGAAACCGGCCATTCTACATTAGCAAGAATATTTCAGTTCATCTGAGATCTAAAAGAACATACAAATTTGTACGGTAACCAGAAGTCGGGAAAAAAGGAGGCCCTAAGAGACTGACCTTGATATGAACATTTTTAAATTGCAACCTTTTCCCACTTCCAACGTAAATTATAGCTTCAGTGCTTGGAGAAGAAAGATTGGATCCTTCTCTATTTTGTAAGCACAGGATTCCACCTTGGCCATCATAAGTGAAATGGTCATATCTTTCATCATCGGCTACCAAAGGTCTCTGAGGTGAGAGTTTAATTTCAGCCGAGGTTTGACTGTAATATGGCTGGTCCAATATAACTGCATCAACCATATTCGGTATGCTCTCATCTCCTTCATTGGACACCATACTTTGGACTGCTGGGACAAAAAACTCAACAACAGCTAACAGGAAATCAAGGGCGACAAGCAGTTGTGGCCTTTGTACACGTAAAGAAACAAATGTCAAATGTTGACCAAATTTTGCGTCAAGTATAAGCATCGTAGGAACTGTTTCCGGGTCATTCTTCACAAAATCTTCCCCAGCCTGGTTGTGTTCTTCACCATCAATCATGTACAGGGAGGAAGCAGAAACATTACTCTCAGGCCTCCCTATTGCCCATCTCAATGCTTCCTCTGTTCCTTCACGATCATCAATCACGCTGAAACCTTTTAGTGATGCTGAAAGAAAACCTTCTCCTAGCATGTTAGTTCTATAGAGAAGCCATGCTGCATTTACCTAAAATAACATGATTATAATACCAGTTAGGCAGCTCGGTGTCACAAGACATGCAAATTCGGTAAGTTCACCCGGGGAAAAAAAACAAGAACCTGAACCACCAAATGCAAAGAAGAAAATACATATCAATGTCATAACTCTAAAGTCAAAAACTGAGGTAATCAAGTCTGTCCATCCCAAAATTATATAAACTGACATACCCTCCTCTCAGTTGAACTTAGAATTTGATTGTAACGAACCCACTTTGGGGTCTTAAGCAAGAGAGAGATTATAACAAGGACTCGTTACAAATTAATGGGAGACCTTGGGCAAAGTGCTGATAATTGATCAAGGGGGAGTTAATGAAATCCATGGAAACTTAAGAGGAGCATTTTGCAAGCAGAGTTAATGAAATTCATGGAAACTTAGAGGAGCATTTTGCAAGCAGAGTGAATCTTCATTCTGTAAAAGGCTCGATATTCAGTTCATTTAGGAGGAGAGAACATTATTGCTAAATTTTCTTTACTTTCATTTATGTCTTTAATTTCCTGTTTTTAATCTTTCATTAACTTTTCTCGTAATTGCACTTCAATTTGAATTTATAAAAACCCAAAAAATTGTCCCAAGAATTGCTGTGCTTCGTTTGAATTTCAGTTCATTATAGTTTTACTCGAGGTTGGAGAAAGTATCACACAGATTCTTTACGTTGACAAAACCACTTGAAGTTTGAAAACCAATCACTCTCCCCATCCCTCCCTTCCTAACAGCTTTTTTCTCAACCACCCAGATGAGCATGGATTAACCTCTGTCTGCCTCCCCCGCCACAAAAAAAATTAAAAAAAAAGAAGAAAAAAACTGACAAGAACACCAATTCGAGAGATGAGACAGATACAAAACCCTCTAAAAGTGGTGCCAGCGATCAAAGGCGATAAGGTAACTGGCTCCATTCCCAACCTTTGGAGCCACATTGATCATGAAACTTTGGTTGCATTTCACCACCACAACCACTGGGGCTAATTGTAAAAACTTAACAAATCCAAAAACTCTTGGACAGTTGGCAACAATTTAGATGATGAGCACACAACTAGGCAACTGAGATACCTGAACAGTGGCCAGAGATGCATCTCTTGAAATACCATAGTGGAGACATAGTTCAATTAAACCAACGTCAACAGCAACCTTCATGACTGTCCAGATTATTGTGTTTCCCGCATCAAAATACACAGCACTTGAATGATGACGAATTAAAGGTTCGCCCCCATCATTCGAAGGCGCCTCGGAAGCATCGTTCAGCGGGGGCACAACTTTTGGTGTCTCGGAGAAATTTGACAGCGAACATTCTGAAATTATCTGGTATTCTTTGTCAGATAGAACTGCCTTCAGCTTTTCAATCTGTATATAATTGAAAACATATCATTACATGCAAAATACACATTTAAAGCATGTTCATGTTATAACTATTCCATCACGTAAGAACTGATGCTACTAATCAGGTACAACTTCTTCCTTTGCACCAGTGGCCGTAGTGTAATACCTTAACTGCGACTTCTATGCTGGGTATAAGATGAAACAAGTCTCTCAGTGCCCTCTGGACTACTATAGAAATCCCTTCCACATCTTGTATAATACTCTCACCTACTTTTGTTCCCACACCAACATTTAAGTTGATGTCTTCTACCTACATCACATGATATCAGTAGTACCAGCATCAGATAGAAGTAAATTGAAAATATCATGTATACCTCCACTATGTGATCCAATCATCAATTTCAACAATAGCATTATGGATAACCTAAGAGTGAAATGGCGTGCATACAATTATGAACAAGAATTATACAACCAAAGCTGCATAATCAACTTTTTTTCATGAAGCAGCAATTTTTTCAGTATCTTTACAATCTAAGCAAAGCAGGACATGACAACAATTCCTCACCAGAACAGTTAATATATCCACATGGATGCCACCGATATCTTGTTTACTGCCACAAAGCCATTGGAAGGTATTCTGAACAGTAATGTGGACAACATCCAACTGTAGATAACTGCAACAGAGGACACATAAACATGAGATCAGGACAGCCCCTGCTGGGGAGATTGAGTATTGACGATGATCTCTATGAGCAAAAGTTCAATTCAAGGAGGGTGGCCACATAATCTTACTCAAGACTGTCTGTTCTTCGAGGCAATAGTATTATGGGCTTCCTTAGTGAAAGATCCAACTTCACGGCAGGTGATCCTTCAACTTCACTGGTTGTAAACCACTTATCTGAATTTGTTACTTGATCGCTTATTTTCACAACATCCTTTGAACTACTAGGAACAAGGCCCATAAAATAACTAATGACCTAAAAGTTCAAAGAAGCCTACATGAGAATTTATTATTCAACAGTAGACAACATATCCCTCTTGATTGTTAAGGAGTGATTTACCTCCTGTATAAACCGATTCAAATATACAACGCGTACTTCTGAGAGCTGCCCAACGAGACTATACTCATAGCCCTCATAATTTTCATCATCCACACTAAATGAACTAAAAACCAACTGCGTTCATGAAAAAGATTAAGATTTCACACACCAAAGATCATACAATATGAAAATGAGAAGCAGCCAGAATGAAGAAAGACCATGTCACAAAAAGTAATGCATACAATGTGAAAATGGGAAGAACACACATTCAAAATAATACCATACAACCCAGTGGTAGGAATCTTCTAGCCAAGCTCTTTCTTTAAACAAAATCACCACATCTAAAAAGTTATACTTTTTAACTAATCGCCATTTTACTTACAATGTTAGTATGCTTGACATACATTATTGGTTACCTTTCCTAGAAAAATAAGTGAATCACAGTACATTCACTTCAACTTTTAGATGTTTTACATTCAAGTCGAATGACGTATGTTTCTTGTCATTATTCATGTTATGTCTCTTTGACCCACACCCAAGTCTTTGACCCACACCCAAGTCTTTGACCCACGCCCAAAAGTCAGGTAGGAGCACCAAAATTGGGCTAAAATCTTATTAATTATTATGATAAAAGTCGGGTAGGAGCACCAGAATTGCGACAAACGACGCTCTATTTTTTAGAATAAAGGGCGTTCCAATTTTTATGCCAAGTGCCATTCCAATTTTGCAACACATATACATATTTTTTTAATATATTCATCGAATTAATACATATGAAGAATGCAACGGTCCATTCATCAACCAATTCATAAAGTTATAGCTGCCCTCATTAAATTACAAAAATAATAATATATAAACGGCCCAGTGCACAAATTTTCCGCATTGCGGAGTTTAGGAGGGTCTGATGTACGCAATCTTACCCTTATTTCCAAAGAGGTTGTTTCCAACGGGACGAACCCGTGACCCATAGGTCGCAATAGAGGTGTGTATGATCCTAACTTATAGAAGTTCAAGTTAGGGCTTTAAACATCACAAACATCAATTTCAGGAGAGACTGAACGTGGAACAACTATGATAATCAGACGCGATATAAACATCAAGCCATAATGGATTAATGTTTCTGAACAGAGCATTTCATCACTTTACATTCCCTCTCACATAAAGGAGATACACATAATTGTTGATGACTCGTATAGACTCATTAATTAAATTTCCCACAATTAATTAAGAGTATTTACAAGGATAAAAAATAGGTTCGTGCAAATGTACATGAGTTGACCACTAATGCTTTTTAATTTGACAACAAATACTTTCATATCCCCTCTATTAACCCAAAAAAACAATTAATAATAATAGTTATCTTCATAAAATCACAAAAGAAAGTTATACGTAAAATATTAACAATCTTTTTTTTTTGGGAACATAAAATAAGTATAGATCAAAGCTACACCTAAAGGGGCCAAATCCTATGCAACTAAAAACGAAGTAGGCTTTAGCAAATCAATCAAATCAACAAAAGAAAAAAAAGAAAAAAAAAACTGGAACCACAAAATAGGGGAAGCGAGAATATTCATATAAAATGTTAACCATCAAAAACATTGATTCAAAAAACAAACTTTGAACTCATATTGCCCACTCATAAAATTTCACCTCCCTAATTTACATTCAGACTATTAACATATATTAACTTGAGAACTATTAAAAAACAATTGACAGCAAGAAAACATTTCAAATACGCATAAACATCCATGTTAGCAAAAGTAGTTTGTTCAAGTTTTTAATAAGCATCAAATTTGCATCTTATTGTCACTGCAGATTTTAGAAACACAGGTGACACGGCTAGTGCAATGCACGGGCTTAATTCTAGTTTCAGATATAATTTTTGTAAGTAAACAAAAGAATTACAAATGAGACACCAAGTTCTAGAAATAAAGTTTCTATTGCAAGCTTTACTTTTATCAATGATCACCGTTCAATTACATAAAACTAAACCAAAAAGAAAAAGAAAGGAAATACCTCTACAAATGAGCTACCACCAGGATTTCGCATGTCGCAAACCCAGAAATACATGTGGTCGCTACAAAGACTATCATCACTTATTCTCAGATTTCCAAGAGCTGCCTTTATACTAAATGAAGAAGGAAACACCTACATTGAAGCATAAACAGATTTTCCTGTTAAAATAAAGTCTATACATTCAGTCAAAGCAAAACAAACTACACTAAGGAAAAGACGGGGAAAGAAAGTATCTAAATCAAACCTTAATATCTGTAAGCAGATTATCTTGCAACAGAGTCGCAAGCTTGCTTCCATTCTCATTCATTAACAAAATCTGAGCACTAGACATATTCAGCGTTAGATAGAAAATGACCCTGGATTTCCCTTTTCCAAGCAGACCTTTAACAATTGCTTCCTCCTTTTCTGTAGATTGATAAGTTTCTGCCACTTCTTCCCTGGATATATCCTGTTGTGCAGTGGCTACAGAAGAATTGTCACTAAAAGATTCACAGCTTTCATCCGTAATGTTAATCGCGTTTACAAATTCCATTATGGCCAGTATTGTAGGCCTACGGCAAAAAAATGACAAGGTAGCCAGAGAGACAGTAACCTGAAAGACCATAGAAGTAAGTTAGTTATAGAGCTCACATGTAAGCATATAAAGTTCATGAGTAAATATATATCTTTTATAAGCAAATTCCATTGATGAAAGACAAAATGCTTACAAAAATCAGTGTCACCTTTACAAAAAGACACTTCACAATGCATACCAAGAAAGTACATCCACAAAACCAAAAAATACACCGAAAGAATATTGAGAGATATCACCATGTAACTTCCCCAGAAAGTCTAAGAAGACAGGTTACCAATAGTATGCTTACAGAAGAAACAGAAGAATCTCAAAACAAGGTACGTACTCACCCATTTATCAATGCCACGATACAGAAGAGAGTTCTGTTCATAGATTATTATCTGAGCTTTTACAAAACTATCCAATGTGCCTGTCTGTTCCATGTCACCACCTCCAGCGTGTAAAGCACCATTGGGAAGTAGCCCCTCAACACGAGTAAAACTAGGAGGCTTAAAAAGCAAGTTTTTTAATGAAAGAGAATACTGGGAACTTAGGTCACCGCTCATGTTTCCAGTTGGAGTCTCAACAGGTTCGTTGAGATCATCCAATGCCTCATAGAAGCTGTCATCCCCTTCACCTTGATTTGATTCAGTGGTGTCATAAGCCTTTGTTTCAGTGTCAAAGAATCCAGAATCCGTGTCGGTGCTCCTGATGAATGACCTTGCCAAATAACAAGGCTGAGACACTCCTTTGCAGCAAACTAAATCCTCAATCTCAAGAGATCTTAGGAGCATCCCAATGAAAATGTCATTCGCTTTCAATGATAGCTCAACCTGTATGCAACTAGTAAGTTAGATCTCAAATGGAAAGCAACAAACCATCCAATACAGCCCATTAGTTCAGTAGAAAATCAACCTGACCACCTATAGCTCGGAATTCAAATAAACGATTCTCCTCAGCTAAAAGCACCTTGGCAAAATTCTCCCCACGCTATACACATCACAGAACAAAACAAATTATGTCAAATTAAAAAAATGAAGGATAATAATACCATATACAAATTGTAATTTACCCACCTGGTGGTTATAGTTGAAACATATCTTTAACTCGTCAAGAATTCCAGTTAAAAAGAATTTCTCCATATTAAAGAAATCAGTTACACCCCAATTTGCAATAAGATCTGTTTCCGAATCTTCAGCATCAGAAGAGGACTCGGATAAAGCAGCAATAGGAGCAGAAATCTGCAATACACCATTTATTCCAACATTCAAATGGTCCTTTAAAGTTCAAACACATAAAAACAGTTTGTGCCCAAGCATCATGGAGATGTCGAATTGCTACTGCAACCATTTCCAATACAATGACCAAGTAACTCATTACACAACCCTTGAGACACACCAAAGAAAACAAATAGTTCATACTCATTCAATAAAATTAAGAACTTACACGATGAACCGGCAGCAAATCCTTCCCAAAGCATTTTTATGGTATAAAAGAAATTGAACAAATAGCATAGTAACTGAACAACAAAATGAAAGAAGTGTAATTTCGACTACCTACTCAACAATTTTTCACCCTTTTTTGTGCTAAGCAAAAATTTATCGAAGACAGCACTGCTAAATGCTAAATAAATTTAACCAGAAAAAAGAGTACACGCGAATAATTGCAGCACTTAAATCTTTGAGGTAATCAAGAATGATAAAGAATTGGACTAATGACCTGGAACAAAAAGCTAGTGAAGCAACCATCATTAGACGTTCAAAACAGTATGTTTTTTATTCTCAAAAGTTCCATCACAGTTTTCTCCCTGATAATCCACTTGTGACAGAAAGGAACAACCTCCCAAGTCCTCTTCCTACTCCGAGTTGGTCTTTCAAAATAAGCGGTACAGAAAGTAGCCGGAAGATGCAAAACTAAGGCTCATCATTCTCACGTAATGAGCGGACCTCACGGATCATGTGTCTAGAAAGTGAATCTCTTTCTCCAGCATTCCTGCTTTCTTAATAATACTACCGATGCAGATTAGGATAGAATATTCAGTTATCTTTTATGTTATTTTATTTAATTTAGGAAAATACCTATAGGATTTATTTATTTTAATTGTCTTATTAGTAGTAGGCCCATAAGATGAGTTAGGCCCATTAGGTTTTCTTAAGAGCCTATAAATAGGCTTTATGATGTAACTTTTCATTAGAGTTGAGTTATGAGAATTTATTAAAGAGTGTTGGATTTCTTTGTGTTGGGTGTTGGATCCCAAGGTTTCTTTTGTTCGTTTTTATTAAAACATCGACCCTTTGTTCATATTAAGTCAAAAACGATCAGACTATCATTTGGTATTGTCTTGTCAATACCATCCTATATCAATTTGGTAACAAAAGCCTAACATCTATTAAAACCCAATTTGAGAGAAGTCATACCCAGAGTGTGATCTCCATAAGTTGTTAAGGTAAATCAATTTGATTGTTTTAATATTTGTTTTGGGTTTTTTGTAGTAGAATCGGGAGGAAATCAAAAGCAAAAAAACAAAACAAAAAAACAAAAAATGTGCCGCACGGAAGAGGAGGAAAGAGTGTTGTAGTCTACCTAAGGTTAGAACTTTGGGTTCTTTTCAATTGAGCCCATGTACCTAAGGTTTGAACTTTGGGTTCTTTTCAATTGAGCCGACGAAGTTTTCACAATTAACGTATCAACCCCTAAAGTTTGGGATAATTCCAGATCAACCCCTGAGGTTTGAGATAATTACAGATAAGCGCCTAAATTTGTAAAAACAAATGTAGGTTCGAAAATTACAGATTCACCTTAGTAGTTTAGGAAAATTACAAAAGGGTCCTGGAGTTGAGAGATGTACAGAAAAAGGCATGGGGGTTGAAGAGGCACTACAAGAATGAATTTTTCACATGCGCTGTAAAGTGAATGATAAAATTTGCAAGCTCATCATCAACTATGGATTTTTCGCTAATTATATTGTGAAAAAACTAAAGCTGCCTACATGGGGATGCTAAACTCCATATTTCGCTAACTTAACTCACAAGGTAACAAAACAATGTTTAGATCCAATTTTTATTTTTTTTTAGAAATACATGTACAAGTAAAAATGATTTGTGATGTGATTGATATGAAGTACTATCATCAATTATTTGGCAAAACTTGGCAATTGGACAATGATTTTTTTTTATAGCGAAACAAACAACACATACACCTTTTATTTTGATGGAGTTAAAACTATACTTACTTCTGGACATGAACATTTTCCCCGCATCAAAAAGACAATAGAAGATGAAAATGTTATCCCAAGCCAAAGGTTTATGTTGAAAGAAAATAAGAGGGAAAAACTAAATTAGAAGCATTCGGAAAAAATCTTTTGAAACTTATTTTCGTTGACAATAAATAATTTATAGTAATAATTTTTCAAATGTTCATTCAGATTTCATTGATCCTTATTTATTGGTTCCAGAAAAAGAAATTAATCTTGATTGTTTAATGCTAAAAGGTGGTGCTATTAAAGGAGAGTGGTGTATGAATAAAAAGGAAGTAGGTAAGATGCATTTTCAGCCATGGGCTAACTATGTTAATCTTTTTAGGCAATTGGATGACTTATTGTGTGTTGATAAATTAATTGGGGTGACTCTATCAAATGGTATGTCATGGGATTATTCTGGTAGAAGAAAGAAGTTGCAAGCGTCGTGGTATAATCCAAATGTCAAGTTCAAGTGGGCTGATATTGCGCTTGCGTATTAGGTTGTTCATGAAGATCGTCGAACTTCTTTTGTATTGCTTAGCCTTTATGTTTATGCTAGTATTTGCTGGATAATTGGACTTCAGCTCCTCGCTTTATTTGAAGACTTATAGTTTGAGGTCATTTTTTCAACCGGGGGAGAATGAATCGGATTAGTAGTAATATTATCATTTTATTTCAATCGTCATTTAATTTAATGAAGGAAGCGAATATTGTTTAGGTTATTTGTTTTAATTATTTTATTAGTGGTAATAGGCCCATATGAGTTGGCCCATTAGGTTTTACTTAAAGGTCTATGCATATGACCTATTTATTTATTTTTTGTACAGTTGACTTATGAGAATTTATTAAAGAGTGAATCTCTGTGTTGGGTATTGGATCTCAAGCTTTCTTTTATTTGTTTTTGTTAAAACATCTAACCATTATTCGTATTGAGTTAAAAATGATCAAATTATCCTTTTGGTATTATCTTGTCAATACCGTCCTACATCAGAAAGTCTTTGAAATATCCTTCTATTAGGTTTGCCCCTACCCACCAAGTGACTTACTTAACCTAAGTCTTTTTTTTGACCTATTACCTTAAGTCCATCGAAACGCCAATAACCTACTCCATGTCTAAGTTGGAGACATGGTCATAATAGACAGAATCTATAAGTAGTTAGTCGAAAATACACATTGAGGGTAGAAGATAACAAGTACAAAAGTACCGTAAATAAGTTTAAACGTCATAAATTATGAATATTTATAACTTCTTTTGCAATTTATGTTAATTGCACTCCTCTAACTGCAGAACAAGGACAGAAAATTACCAGTCATCAGGTTGCATCTCTGAAGGGACTTGTATAATTTTCCAAAGAATCTGGCTGTCCCGTTTATTCTTTAGCACTTAAAAGTTAACACATGGAACAATTTAATGGGATGAGTTTTTCCTAGATAGTTGAGGTTTTTAAATTAGGTTTTATAATTGGTAGGCTACCCAATTAAAACTCAGAGCCCATTCAAGAAAGTTTTCTGTTATGGTACTCCCTTGGACTTGGTTCTTCAAATTTCAGAAGCCAAAAGCTGAAAACTCAACACTCAAATTTCTGACTGCAAAAATTCAAACATGCTGAAAAGAAAAACATAAACCCATAACAAAACAACCAATTAAGTCATTGAGATGCTCAGTATTCTCTCTCTCCTTGTCTTGTATATGTTGTGCATACTGAGAGAATGACAAGATCACACACCTGAACAAGTCAACATGCATTTAGAGTTCACAAAAATGACAACAAAGTACCAACTCACCCCAAGAATGATCAACTTTAATGCTTTCTGAAAAGCAAAATTCTTCCCATCATCATCAAAGGTCGCTTGCCATTTCTCTGGCTTAAGCATTTTATTTATCTGTAACATCAGAAACAAAACAATTATGCAACATTTTCAGCTTCAGAGAAAACTAAAAACATAAATTTGCCGCAAAGGAAATATATAGTTCTTGAATGACTGAATACAAATGAGCAACTGTCTTTCACTACTCAAATTATCGAAATCAATCAGAACATATTTCCCATCTTGAAAGTGTTCTAAGAAAAGTTTATTACAATATTTTCAACAAATAAGCAAATGAAATCATCTTAACTTCATGGAGCAATGGTGCCATGCTTGCTGTGTACCTTCTTGGAAAGAAGTATTAGACAGAAGAATTCAATTCTAGATGCTCTTTAACTTGGTCCATCCATATCCAGTAAACATGACTAGGGTTAGGGAAAGGATATGTATCGCACACTGTGACCCCAACCAGACGCTTAAAAAGTTCAAGTTTAAAATACCTACTGAAACATCAAAATTTTAACTCCACAGAAAGTACAAATTAACATACTACCACAAAGACATTAGGTAAAAGAACTTTTGCAAAACCATTTTTTAAATTTTGAGCACATTCCTTATTCGGACAAAATATAATCAGAAATAAGATATGATGCAAAAAAATATTACAAATATATGAAAACAGATGTTGAGAAAGCTAATCCCTCGAGCTTTTGGCAGAGTACTGGAGATGTAGGGTTGGTAATTTGCCTTTTCTTTAATTTTTGATTTCTTCTTCAATCTAGCAGCTATTACATACATGACTAAGTTTGGCGGTGAAAATTATATATCTCTATAACACACAACTCACAAATGAAATAGAACCGAGAGAAACCCAACAAGTAACAGAACATGGAAGTTTAAAGATTCATTGCGATTTGGAGGCGGCATCATGAGCTGAAGTGACACTTCAATAATAAAACAATGCCAATGTTACCGGATTCTCCTCGTACCGCATTCCAGTTTTCACGTACCGGAACACGATACTTTAGCGTTCCAATTCTCCACTTTTGGCGAACCCAGCGAACCCAATTTATTTTGCTTACGAACAAAAGAAAATAGAGCAAAACACAAAGAGATGAATAATAAAAAACAAAATTCAACTAGATTACTCATTTTTCTATGATATATAGCTAAATTCGAGAAATGCAAGATAAAAAGTTGTCATAAATTTTTTCTTTAAAACATTCCTAGTTTTTACTTGCATAGTCGGCAAAAATTAACATTAAAAATGAAGGAAAATTTTATACAAAAGGAGAAAAATAGTGCTATGCAAAAAGACATGAATCAACATTGAAATAAACTCAACAAAAAAAAAAAGTTGAATAAAAATCGAATTTTTTTATTGACTTACATTTTTTATGTAAATAAAAGAAGGATATTACTTTCATAATCTACAAGAATTAACTTGTATATATGAAGGTAAACTAAGCCTACCCGAAATACTCGCGTACCATGTTCCCGTTCCCGTACCACGTAGCACAGCGAACCGTGACCCAGGTAACATTGAACAGTACCCACTGTACTTTGCTTCTCAAAATGTGAGCTGGATATTAATAATTTTAACATGCACTTGCTATGGATTGCTGGCATTTCAATTAATCATAGCATTCTCGACAAATGACATGCAAAATGACTGAAGTTAAACAAGAAGTTTAGATTGAATGTGAGCTTTTGGATTACTCCACATGAGAATAGCATAAAGCAGTTAAGCCACACATTTGATACTGTGTTTATACATTTCACAAGCAAGAAGTTATATCTTGTCCTCAAACAATGCCATGAAGTAGATTACAACTTCTTAAACTGAAAGCAACGACACCTTCTTCCTTTAAAACTTAGCTGCCCATAATGCTCCACCATCATTTTCAACTCTCAAAACATTTACTTATGATGCACAAGAGAGCAAAGGTAGAACATTGCAGCATAAAATTGTTTAAATGACTCATATGAAGGAAAAAACAAACTCTGAACAAAGTTTCAAGGTAAAAAATGCACTAAAGACCTACCGAAGTCACCATTGTTCAACTTCTACACAATGACTATTTTATCCGAACGAAATTGACAAGGTTAATTTAATCTGTACATTAAATGTCTATTCTTTCTCCAGGATCATGAATGACAATTTAATGGAAGGTGCAAAAAGTTAATAAACAATAGTTTAGTAGGTTTAAATATGTAGTCCACCGCTCTTATGATGCTGGGCCACTTTGATGATTACATTTAGATTTACGTTGAGTCCGCAGGAAAAAAAGGGTGCAACCCATATGCTATTATTTTCTAGTTTGTAGCTTATTTATTCCATGCTTTCTCGTAAATATTTGAAGACATTCATCCCTACTCAAAGACTACCTAGTTCTATTAGGTACGATCACCTTGACTCTCTCTTTGATATCACATAAAAGACTAATAAAATCAACCAGAAATTACACACGTAGAGAGAAAGATATTAAACTCGTGGTCAAATTGCTCGGGTCTGAAAGCCAGCTAGATACCCAACATGAACATATACAGGGAAAAAAAAATTATTAATTCTCATCAGAAGCTCAAATCTTGAAACTAAACATTCTACACTCCCAGGAATGAAGAGTCCTTAACATTAACAAAACTTAAGTGCAAAAAGCTGAGTATTAGCTTCACAATTATATCAAAAAGCATCTGCCCAATCTTAACCTTGACTACATCTCGTTTTTCAGTACTATGGCAGAAGACATTGTAAGCCCTTAAACCCAAAACTCTAGGTTAAAACACCAACTCAACAAAATCCATCATATCATCCAAAGGTTTTTTTTTTTTTTTTTACAAACATATCCATACAATCAAGTTGGAGAGTTAGAAGACTATAATGCGAACGAACACGTTTACAACACCAAAAGTTGGGTGTACAAAAATACACATGCTTAGAAAAATGATTGTCTTTGTACCTGAATCCTGAGATGAGTATAAACCGATGAATATCAGGCAAAGAACAAACATCCAAAGACACTAAGAACGACAAACTGAGAGACAATTACACTTAAAAATGAATTCTATTTGCTTAAAGTGTAGAAATACTATTGCATAAATACCATGATTAGCAAGACCTCAAGGAATGTCAGTGCAAGGAAGAAACAAAATTAACTTGGAATAAATAATTTAGAGATTGGCTTGGGAATAGGATGTTCGACCCATAACACTCGGCCAGTATAAGATTCATCCAGTTGTCGTTCATAATCAATGAGTTCGACTGAATTCAGGCCGCATGGAATCGAACACGAGTAGAGACAAAGTTTTATAAGGTGACTATGAAGATTCTACACGACACTCGAAAATCAATAAGCAATATGTGTGTAACATGACCATTTATCAGAATTCAATACAGGATGCCAACGGAAAAACATCAAGAAAACTGGCTTCAATAACTTGTAAACAACACTTCAATTACTACTATTTTGGTGCTCAAACAATTCAAAATCCAAATGATGAAGATAAGGACAGCTCTCGAACTGCTAGCTACAATCATAGGAGGAACTGGGGTGGGTTGCCACTTTTATGCACAATTTTTGAAAGTTTTGATGATGTCCAATATGCGGCCCTCCTTGTAACAAAAGTACTACAATTGGACTTGGCCCCCCTACCCAAAAAACTGGGTCCACCACGGCATAAAATACTTCAACCTCAGCCTCTCCATATGTCAAGTATTACCCTCTCTAACCCAGAGTTAACGTCAAACAGAATATACTAGGAAGCACAAACTTGTTCATATATATACTAACGTCTCGTTATATCGTCACGTTCTTTAATGAAAATATATAATGATAATAAGCACAAGAACCAGTAAAGCACAAAAAGGAGAATAAAACGTTCAAATGCCTCACAAATAACAACCTTGATAGGTGATGGATGAAGGCAAGGCTCCCCAATATCGCGTACAATAGAACCGACCCGATGTAGCTTCACTGTCCCAGCTTTTCCACAAACCCATTGCCTGCGATCCTCAGAAAAAGACATGAGCAGCCTCCCCCTTGGCCTTACTCTTCACTTTTCAGCCTCTACAGTCATCAGACCACCAGGGAAATGAAACAAAGAAAGGTGCCCATCTCGGTAACAGAAATAAATGAATTATACAATCATTGGGTTTATACTAATCAAGAAAGCTCTTGCAATTTCTGAATTATTACATGAGGATTTTTAAATATCCATTGGAATGGCCAAATAGGGATTACCCGATCGTATTACCACAGAGTCAAACTCCAACAATAAGAAAAATGATCCTTAACACGCTAATTATGTCAACAAATAACAGCCCATTATTATTGGATTAAAAAAAAAAAAGTTCATTAGAACTAACCATTAGATGGAGTTTTATTCACCAGACACAATTGCCAAATGCTGGACTTCAAAACAGAAGTCTTTTTTCTCTTCAAATTGAGAAATTACAAAACCTAATTACAGTCTACTGTTTACTAAATGGTGCATCAGAAATTTAGGGTAATAATAAGCCTTTACACTAATTTTCGACCGTCGATGATCGTGTAATATAAGTTTTTACATCAATTTCCGACAGGCGATCGATCCAATATTAAACAATCGCAAAACCAATCGAAATTGGATCCGAGGACATACGTCTGGAGAGAGAAAGATAGAGAGAGAGACCTGAATAATGGGGTGAAGTCGAAGACCCTTAGATACAGAGATCGATTTGGGAACTGCGTCGCCATTAACTAGGACAGGCCGTTTCTTTGATTAATATGAGAAATATTCTCTTTT
>MKEJ01065937.1:0-16549 GCA_001753735.1 Embelia ribes
TTAACCATCAAAAATTGTATTGACCTTAATCCCAGGATGTGCGAGATAGCCCTTTTAAAGAACTAACAGTCGTGTACATGTACTTTGCACGTGATTCACGAATTTATTATAAAAGTGTAATATTTTTTGGAACCTTTAAAATATAATATTTTAATGTAACAAAAATGACAAATTTATTCTCATTTTATATTCCAAAATACAAATTTGATATTTTTGTTACATTCAAATATTAAATATTATATTTTAAAGTTTCCTAACAAAATGTGTATGATCAAATAGTGCAAGAATTCATAGATGGATGGAGTATAAACATAAAAGCAAAAGCTAAAAAATTATTTTGAATCATTTTTAATAAAATATACGTGTTGTAATTATTTTTTATCGAAATTTAAAGTATGTATCATATAAAAATTTTGAGGTATCTCAGTAGACTTGCAGTAATAATTTCTATTCTTGAGAATTAATATGATATTTAAATATTTTATTAAGTTTGGTAGATATGTAAATAATTATAAATTATTATTCTTCATATTTTGATATTTTTATTTTAAATTACATAAATTATTTTCATAATAATTATCAATCTAAATATTTAAAGATATAATATCATCTCTTAACAAAAAAATATGTAAGTTATAATTAATTAATTTATAATTTTTGTTATAAAAAAATAAAATGAAAGATAAACTTGAAAAACAAATGTACAAAATACTTTATTGAGTAACATCATTGCTAACACTGATCTTCGTCAGAGAACAACATTCATCAAAGGCTTTTTGCTCCTAATTCTCTGTACATACTTGCAGTCATTTAGAAAATAAATTACTATACAAATATAAATTCACGTCTTTGGTACATTTAAATGATAGAGATCCATGTGCACTTTAAACGAGTACAAATATTGCTCTACTTCTCATTTGTTTAAAAAATATTTATGTTATGAATACATTACGAGTACCTCAATAATTTAAATAGAAAGTTTGTTAAATTATTTTCAAACCACTTCACTCCTCTGTATAATGAGCATATTATGTATCGTGTATCTTTAACACTGCTTATATATCGATTCTTACAGTATATAAAAAAATTTAATAGTATTTTTTTTATGTATAATCCAAAGCGTGAGAAAGAGAGTGTAATTCGGAGTTCCAAATTTCAACCAACTTTCACCTCCTCCAACTGTATTTGGTTTTTTTTAATTGTTTTCACCCCCAATTTGTTTGTTAGCAATCATCCGCTTATTTAGCATATCCTCATTTTAAAAATGGCCCTCTTTTTTTTTTTTTTTTTTTATTCCAAATATAAACCATACATGTCTTTGCAATTTTTAGTCTCACTTTACAATAGTCATTCACTCTATAAATAAATACCCACATCCACCCCACTTGCCATCTTGCTTCTTCCATCTTAATTTCTAAAAAGTGGAGGAAATGGAGGAAGCCATTGGGGTCCCAAAAGACCTCACCAACAACATAGTCAAGGGGAAGAGAACAAGGAGACAAAGGGTTCAATCCCCAATCCCATTCTCTATTCCAACACCTTCGAATTCGACCGAAGAGGAGGAGGAGGACGACGATCAAGACATTTACAACCCTTCCTCGTCAGAGTTTGACGAGGAAGAGGAGGACATGGCCAACTGCCTGATCCTCCTGGCCCAGGGCCACCGGCTCAGGTCCGAAGACCAGCGACAATATGTATCTAAGCGATACAAGAGTAAAAAATTCATCGAATCGGATGGTAAGGAGGGGGTGTTTGTCTACCAGTGCAAGACATGTGACAGGACGTTTCCGTCATTTCAGGCGTTAGGCGGGCACAGGGCGAGCCACAAGAAGCCGAAAGGGGAAGTGGTAGAGGAGAAAAAGATCAGGAGGCAGTTGTCGTTTTTGTCCGAGGATTTCGAAGAGGAGGGCTTAATAGGAGGGGGAGAGAAGAAGCTGAAGGCACGGGCCGCATCTACGAATTCGCTCGTGCAGTTGCAATTGTTGGGTGGGAGTTATTCGAAACCTTCGCCTAAGATTCACGAGTGTGGGATTTGTGGGGCAGAATTTAACTCTGGCCAGGCCTTGGGAGGCCACATGCGTCGGCACAGGATTGCGGTGGGGACCACCAGTGTCCCCACCACAACGTCATTGACCTTGGTCAGTGGGTTGGATTTGGAAACAGATAAGGAAGTATCCAAAATGAAAAGGTCTAAGAGCTTGATTTCGTTGGATTTGGATCTTAATCTCCCGGCCCCTGCGGACGACGAAAAACAACAAAAACACAAACAACAGCAACAACAAAACAATCAGAATCAATCGGGTCTCGTTTTATCCACAGGAACATTGGTGGATTGTCACTACTGAGGAGGTTTTAATTTTTTTGTAAGTTTTCCGATTTTTTCAAGGGATGTGAATTCTTTATTTTTTTTTATATTTATTGTTTGGGGAATTGGGATTCTTTGGATACTTGGATTTTATTTTTGCAAATCTTGGTGAATATTAATTAAGGTGGATATTGAAATTATTTGGCAATCGATTTTGTTTATGTGCAGTTGGAGACTTAGAATATTTGTTAGGCTTTCAATTGATTCATGGAAAGTACATGACAAGTCTTTTTATCTTGGTCTCGAAAAGCTGTTCATACAAATTCTATAAAATTGAAGAGAAAAAAAAACTAATAAACACAAGAATAGTGTGTTGGAATTAGAAATATAGTGGTGGGTTTCTTTATTTTCCGTCAATAAAATTGATCATATAGCACATTTTAGGCAAAGAAAGTCCATTACTTTTTTTTTGAAGTTATATAGCATTGGCTTACTAATAAAATTGGGTTTTTATTGCTCCTTGTGTATGTTTAATTGCAAATTTTAAGATAATTTTTTTTTAAAGTGAAAAAACTTGATGCAATTAAAACGAGAGCTACAACTAAACAACCGTCAGAAAATGTTTTTCACGACTTCAACTACATAGACAAAAATAAAATAAAAATAAAAAATTACATAATCTGGGGTTGGCAAAATACTCATTGTATTCTCAATTTATTAATATCTCACTGTCACAATGTTCTAATACTATATTGGATATGAATTAGGATTAATTACACCATTGATCACCATAGTTTCAAGAACATTAATTTAGTCTCTATATGTTCAATTGTAACTGTAATGGTCCTCAAATTTTTGACAAGTGACAAATTTGGTTCTTATTATGAATATAAAGTCATCGTATAACGGAGGAAAAATGGAAATCATATCGATTGACTCGTATATGTGAATTTTACATTATTATATTATTTCTTATTTTATGATTGCTTATGTTAAGATAGACTTCTAATATGACCATGATTACAATTCTGGAATGAAAAATTTACTATTACAAAAAGGTTCAAATCTATTATCTATTTCGAAATTAGAGACCAAAATCCATCGGCTTTTCAAGATTTGAGTAGTATTAATATTTCAATGGAAAATACGGGGACCAAACACACCAAATAGAAATTTAATCCAAACTATGGGGAGGACTAGTGTAATTTTCCCTAGAAATTAATTTGGGCACAGCTAGTATGTTCTTTAATTAAAGGCACATAAAAAGTGATCGAGGAGAGGTTGGTTTGGTATTGTCACCACCCAATATCTTTATTTACATTGTTTCATGTATAAGAAAAACTCTCTCTCCCTCTCTCTGTGGGATGCCAGTTAGCAACCTCACTTAACCACATGAGTCCACCTCTCAACTTTTCTCTTTAATTCTAGTTTTTAAATAATTCGAGTCCTTTTAGTGTCATATTTAGAATTATAGTACAACAAGATTTAGCATTTGGATGTGATGCATTCATAGTACCAATTTTTGTTCTTTTCTTGGCGTAGTGGACCAATCCTTTTAGTTATACTCCTACTCAATCCACCAAATATCAAAAGAGCCTATATATATATATATATATATATATATATTATCGGAACTTAAAACTGCATATAAATTTTTTATAGTAAAATATTAAATATCAGGTGAATATTATCCTCTTGTTGAAAATGACAAGTGAATGTGTGGTATTTATTATTTAATAATTCTTGGCACTCATAGATTATCAAAATATATCCCACAAATATTGGTAGTATACAATGACAAATTATTTTTAGCATTGCCTTTTTTATAGCAAATTATTAACCCTGCGTTTGTAAGTGTATATCGTGTAGTAATAATTTTAAGAAAAAAAAAATATTATTTTTTGGATCCATATTTTTTTATAAATTTTTTTTCCCATTACATTTTTTAAATATTCGAAACACAGTTGCACTTCGCCAGAAAAAGGACACGTGTACGGCCACGATGGGGAAGTCATGTGACCCTGCCAGAGTTTTCCACCTTAGATTTTCTTTTCCTAATAATGACGGGGTGAATTACATGAATGGTTCCTATACTTTAAACACAAATGCTATTTGTTCCCCATATTTTAAGTTGAAACACTATTACTCCCGACACCTTATTAAAGTGACAATTATGTCCCCTTCGTATTTCTTTTTTCCTAATATCAAGAACCTCAACATGCCCAAATTTGGAGAAGAATTGAATACAAATGATTGAAAAAAGACTAATTTACCTCTAATTGAACTACAAAATATAGCATGTTTTATTTCCATTATTTAAGTTATTTTTTTCTTTTTAAAGGAGATCAAGTGAGTCACATTCTCAAAACTTGAGCACTATTAGGGCTTCCATTGAAACTTTACAAAAAGGGACCAAATATAATTTTGGTTCGAACTAAGATGACCATTGCCGTAAATAACACTAATAATTATGAGGTATTATTAATTTCTGTCATTTTCACATGGGCTAAGATGGGCTGTGGGCTCTTCTTGGGCAAAATCCAAAATGGACTTTTATTATTTTTAGACTTGGCTTTAATCTTTGTACTGATCTGTGCAAGGTTGGGCCCTACTTCATTCCATGTGGGTCCCGTTTTGTTGTACGAAACTAAAATATGTGTACATATTTTAAACTAATGTTGCCCCCATTTGCTTCCGGCTTATAAGCTCTAATTTTTTTAAAAAAAAAAATTGAACAACTTTTAGCTACTTAGTTTATTTTAGGATTGTTTGTAGCTTATGAATTTCAGCTACTTAGTTTTTTACCTTTGAAAATGATTCGTGTTTGGCTGCTTAACTTATTTTCGGATTGACTGGAACTTATAAATTCAAGTTTTTCAATTTTCTTACTTCAAAATTAAACAATATTTGATTGTTCGGCTTATTAGCTAAGTTTATTTTCTATTTGACCTAAATAAGTTAGATATATCTATTTTTTTTAATAAAAAATAAACTAATTTTTTTACTTAAAAACTACGACAAAAAATCCTCATTGTCTAACCTTTTCTTGTTTTTTTTTAATTTAATAATAATAGTAATAATAATAATTAAGAAGAAGAAGAAGATAATTTCTAGAGACAATTGACTCAACAGTCAAAATCAAGCCAAGGCATAAACTTGAAAAGGAGTATCTATTTTAGGGACGACAACATTACACATTTTTATTCGTCAATCACTTAAAATTGCATCCTATAAATAATTTAGTCCATAGTTTCTACCTACCTCAAAACCTCCAAGAAGTCATATTTTTTAATTTCGATAATTGATAAAACTCCCTCCTTGTTAGATCTCACTGTGCAATAATATTAATTGTGACCCAGCATTTTTTTTAAAAAAAATATTAGATTATTTTTACGATGTTTACTTATTTTTTTTCAAAATTGCACCATCGTACATATTTGTAATTGGTATGCTACTCATCAATCATTCTTATTCACAAATTAATTCTATACAGATTATATTTTTATATTTCCCAACAAGAGCTAAATTTGAAAGTCTAGTAGCAATACTTTTCGATTTATGCGCAAATTTTTGTTGTTGTTTAGTTTTAAGTGAAATATTCTTCTCATGCTACATCAGGTTATTCTAAAAATAGTTGTTCGAAATAAATCATATAATAATTGTTCCCAAGAAGAAAAAAAAGGAATAAATGAATCTTACATAGAAGTATTTAAAGGTAAAGAAATGCTTCATTACTTCAATAAAAGATTGTAATAATTGTGCATGGTACGTTATTGCAAGCAATAAATAAAAGAAAATGGTATTTCTCATAAACTTTGCATAAAATATTTGTGGAGAAAATAATACTTGTATGCTCATAAATGTTCATACTTCACATAAATTTATTTCTCCACAAATCTTTTCACACAAAAGTTTTGTTCTTAAATAGCAATTCTCCATATAAAGATAAAAAAAAAACAAAACAAAATGCTAGTTCATAGAAATTGCATACAGAATTTCGTACCAAAATAATGTCTTAGTGAAGCTTTTTCCACCTTGCTAAGACATAACTCAGCAGAACATTTCCTGTGAGTAATCTCTATTATTTCAAAATAAAATTAAGCAAAAAAAAAAATCAATTTATTTCCCATAATCATATATAGTCGAAGTTTTTAGCAACCATGCCGCCTGCCACAGTCGCTGTAGCACGGCTCTTTAATAGAGAGACCACGCTCGTTATAGCACGTTGGATGTCTATCATCATCAACACGAAAAATAAAATGACCAAAAGAGTAATAATTATTTTCGTGGCCATTTTTATTTTATTTGCCTCTCTTTCTTTTTCTCAGTAATAATATGCTCACAACTATGAAGACTTATATAGATTGAGGGATGGATCATACGTGCGACGAATGATAAAAATCAAAATAAAAAAGAATCCGAAAACCGAATAGATATCGGTTCCCAAATAAGAACTATATTTGTCAGTTACCGCAAATAAATCCTTAATTATTCACAGAGATGTTATAGTATGACCATAAAAAATATATCTCCAAGTACAATTACATTTACGTACGTTAAAAGGATGTCACAATTTGGGATATATATATTTTGTACGGATAAAAATTCTCTAGCTATTCACAAAAATGTTATAGCATGCTTTACCCAAAAAAATGGTTACGTCAATTGAAGTTACGCTGTGGTAATAAAATTGAAAACAGTCGTATATTTTATTTTTCGGTTTTGTCATGTTCATATTGTTAAGGTTGTCACAACATTGAATTGTTGTATCTTTTGTTTCCGACTTAATCAACCCGACATTGATGCCGAAACATGCTAGAGCCGGTTGATAGCGTAAAAACTATGCATCATATTAAGAAAAATGACATTCATCTATAAACTTTGTATAACATTTTTGTGGAGAAAAGTTTCTTCTCCACGAATTATTATACCTAATTCTTTTTTTTTTTTTTTAGCATTTTTCAAGTAAAATTTCAAAAACTGTTATTTTTGTAGAAGGTAAATAGAAATTTGTACCAAAATTATGCCTCAATGATAATTTTTGAATTTCAGTAAACTCCAGTAAAAGGGTCACTTGCGGCATAATCTCGCAAATCTTTGTTGTAACGCTCCAGAATTTTACAACATCTCAAGCACGTCACTAACAATTAAAACACAACATTTACTAAATACGTTCTATTGAAAATATTCAACAATAAACGTAAACCGCATTCACTAGGCCTTATTATATCATGTTTTGGCCACATTATTTATTTGAAAATGACAAATGAAATGATTTCGGCTATTGGCTAACAACTGTTTAAAGGTAAACAAAGAGAGCATTGAACATATAATAAATAACAAGCGATACTCAAGTGAGTTTCGACTTCTTGCTAGACCTGATTCTCATATTATCCAGTATCTTTTCCTACTTGGCATTTTAGAAGAAAACATGACAAAGAAGCAACCAAATAGGTAAAGTCAAAAAGAATTTGAATTTATTGAAATAACAAAAAGTAACGATAAACAACATGCATGTAAACATCCTCTTTATGCAAGTCCTCAACTACGACAAGACAAATAAGCACCATGTGACAACAAAATGCGAATTACCAATATTACCAACACAACATCCAACTCGAAATATACATCCCCCTAACTACAATATCCAACTCGGAATATACATCTCCCGAGATACAGTATCCAACTCAGAATACGCATCTCTTGAGACACACATCAAACTCCGAATGTACATCTTCCGAGACCTAACATCTAGCTCAGAATATATTTCTCCCGAAGCTCTATGTGTAAAGACTTTGCTTCCCGTGGAACCAGCTCACACTTAGGATATTCATCTCCTAAGGCCTACAACTAACACAACAAACCCTGGAATATACATCTCTCAGGCCTTACGAGTAACACGATATACCTCGGAATATACATCTCCCAAGGCCTATCACACATCACATCAAATCAAGGCAAAGGCATTAATTAACTGCAACCAATTCCCCATTCATCAATAACTCTTATACTATAGTTTGGTTCTTTGATCATAATTTAAAAATTATAAGTCCAATGAAAGCCCATAATAAATGGTTAGAAAATTGGATTACCTACAACTTTCGTGTTTTGAAGTGGATCAAGAATGTCTGACCCATGGGTGTCGACAGTTAAGGTTTTGGGCGTCGATAGTCCTTGACTGTCGATAGTAAACCTACCTGGGTGTCGATAGTCATACCTCAACAATGTACCTGTTTCATGAAAATCAATTCCAACACCAAAAAACCAATTCTACCACCAGAAAATCTCAGTACCAGCATTCAACTACTACTTTGTCTATCAACTAATGACTAAAACTAACTCAAAACATGAATTTTAATAGATTTCAATTCAAATTCTGCTACCCACCTTATTAAATTCCAAGATTCTTCCTCAGAAAACTTAGGTATAAAGTCGTAAATGTCTTCACTTGATGATTTGTCAATCAAACATGAACCTACATGGAATTAAATACGAATTTCAATATAAATTGATGTTTTAAAAATCTTTATAACAAATTTTGGTTGATTAGGGCTAGAACGGATCAAAGTCAGAGTCTCCTCTCCTCTCTTTCTCCGTGTTAATGTAGAATTATAAAGTGAAGTTATATGATGAGAGTTTTATTTCAGTTTCACCTTTGTGATATTACATAAGTGGTCCCCATATTGTACTCGGCCTTATGTTTACTGTAGAAAATTTTCGGTCATCGCACAAAATTAACAAGCTATGACTTAAAATTGTCCCAAATAATGAAGTTCAACTTTTCATTCGCAATCAATAAGAGGGCAATCGCCATCCCCGGAATCACTACCCGAGCAACCGCCGCGACATCCTTGTATATCTGTGGCATAGCAATTGTACCAACAAGAAGGATCCTCACTACCCGAGCATTGGACTTTGCAGATTTCCTTAGAAGAACCAAAGCAATTGTAGAAACAAAACGGATTGGCGCTAGGGGCGGAGCCACCACTCCTAGGCAACTTGGTTCGGTGGAAAAAATATTTAATTTTTTTATAAATATTATTTATAATAAAAATGTTACAAATGTGTATATATATTTTGGGTGGAAAAAATGTTTTAAATTTTTTTTATAAATATTATTTACAATATAAATGTTACAAATTATGTGTATATTTATATAGTAGCCAGTGGAGTTCTGTCCGATTTAGTTACACATGCTGTACTGAGCATTATAGCTTATTGGAGTTTGAGTCTCCATTGTGGCCATTTTTTGCTATTTTATTTAGTTTCATTTCTTTAATTCAGTTTCCATAATCTATCTTTCATTTTATTATTATTATTCAAGTTCATTACAATATTATAATTAATTATTGTGCATAACGTCAAATTTAACATGAGAAAGACTTATGTACAAGTTATGAACACCTCACTATTACTGTTAAGGTTTTTTTTTTTCATTATATTATTATAGTTATTGATCAATTAAAGTCTACAATTGATATTTGTTTTAACTTCTCATATAGTGTTTTACCATACCAGTAATATAATGGAAATTTTTCAGAACAATTAATGCATATAAAAACATTTAAAATATTATTTAAGTAATCATTCGCTAAAAACCGTGGTGATTTTAAAAAATTATGTGAATAACTTTTACATTTTATGTATAAAAGTAAATCGTGTTGATTACGGCAATTCCTAGCTCTGTCCCTGATTGGTACATACCTTTGTCGTAATCACCATATTCATGAACCCGAAAAAATGAGGACCTAAAAGGGAAAAATGTTTTTCCTGGCCATTTCTCTCTGCGTCCATCTCTTTATCTTTATCCAAGCAATGTGAATGCTTATGATCCAAAGGACGAAGGCTTATATAGACGTCGAGAGAAAAGAGTTCGGTCACAATGATCGAATATTCTTCCGATAATATGATACACTAAAGTTTGTATACCACCTTTTGTTTCTATTTGTTTCAATTGTAACGTGGTGTCGATTATCCGGATATGCGACAGCCGGTGCTTGCCAGAGCGTTTTCTTCTTATACTAAATGGTTTGATCACTAGAAATTTATCACTAGAAATTTTATGTTGAAGAATAGAAAAATAAAAATAAAAATAAAAATAATAGGAATGAATTCTTACTATAGTCTAGGATATTAGTGGCATTTTCTGAATTCACGCAATCAACTTTTACTAATTTCTGGATTTAGAAATCCTCTAGTAGAATTATTGATATGCCAATTTATGCATGATGAGGCTCATGGAATATGACTTGTATCCCAACTATTATTTCAATGACTTCAAGTATGATCAGGCAAAACTATTCACAAATGTACTGTTCAGGTATTTGAATTGACAACTGCAAAAAATTGTTAACATTTCATTTATAGATAAGGAGTAACAACAAATTATTCACATATTAAGGGAATATTTGATAAATTCGTAGCATTCTGGTTATTTTTGGGGACATCAAGGCCTATCACTTTTAACGAAACTCATGAGTTCTGCTTTGGCCGCTTCCATGACTGCATTAAAGTCTACGCGCATGTATCTTCCCCTGCCAACCACAGTTCAATTCTTATTATTTGCCGGAAAAAGGAGGATCGTACCAAGCAAGAATGGGCACAAATACATTAGGGAAAAGAAATTGCACTTCTTTGATAAAATGTTGTTCGTATCATCTCATGTTTCACTAAGGTAAGGCCTGTGTATTTTTGCCCGACTAATCTGGTCTTTAGAAAAGCGGATACTGCATGTTTTCACGTGAGTCATTTATCTGATCAATTCTATGCATCGGGATATTACTCAAGTCTCTTTCAATTTGAATCAGTACCGCAAAATTAAAATTAAACATCTTTTCCATTTATACCAGGAGAGTACAGAAATAAAGAAAAAATCATGTATAGAAATTGCAAAAGCACCTACGTGGTTACATCTTATCCGTTGATTTTTTTTTAAAAACAAGATCAACGCATATGATATAACTACATAGGTGTTTGTACAGAGTTTTTGTAAATTTTTTCAAGTATGTGAACTATTTTCCGTACCAGAAATGTGTCTTGGACCAAGTTGCAGAAGGATATGCTGGACTAGCAATACCGTGCATTATCCGTGCAACAGCTCTGGGAGTAAATTTGGCTTGAGAGTTACTCTGCAAAAAAACCTGCAACACCCAACAAGAGAAAAAATTACTACATATTATAGAACAATTATTTCCTAAATTACAACAATCAACGACCTTGGATATAGCCTCACCTTTATATCTGCCCTTAAGAACCGGCTGCAAATACAAAACCGTTTTCATTAGTAGCAGAAAAAACTAAAAGTAGATGAAAGAGAAATAAGTCGCAAAGCTGTAATAAAGAGTGGATGAAAAATATGATGTAGTTGGTATTTTGAGTGCTAGTTTAATTCAACTCGTGGAAACATTTCTTTTTATGTCTTAGATGGTGAAAGGCGTAAAGTTCCAAAAAATGGGGAAAGACATGAGAAGTATAAGGTTATAAAGATATATGTTCAACCCGCTAAATTACATAACCATAAATTACTGCAGAGTTCAGGTTATTTAACCTGTTTTGCTCCATCTTATTAGGTATATCGATGTCATGATCTCCATTGAAGTAATCCAAAATAATTTTCTGCAGGCATGGCGTATGCAGAGAATCGTTGCACCCATTCATCTTGTTACATGATTGCACTGCAAAAGCTGCTGTATTGAACATTGCATCTATTTTTCGGACCTATGTTGACAGCACAACAAAGTTCATTGGGAAATCAAGGCAAAAACAAGAAAAGAAAACAAAGATACACATGGCGTTATCCAACCAAACCGACTACATAGTGGCCTTTAGAAGACTATTTAACTAGTGCTCTCATGTGAATGGGTTTCTCTGACTATAGGTATTGCAGATCACATATCCAAGATTTAGTTGATTGCACAACGACCCAAGAAGTGAACTCAGACAAGTGCATATATCCTTGAGATATTGAAGTGACGCCCAAAAATAACAAAAGGTTACATAAAAGCAGATGCATGGTTCGGGATTCCATTTATAAGATCAAGATGAAAAATGAAATTATTATAATCAATCACCTTACAGTTTTCAACATCATAAAGCCACTTCGTAATATGTGCTGCGAGAGAAACGAAATCCTTTGGGACATCTACAATGGTATAGCAGTATGCTGTGTTCTTCATCTCATAGGTGATCTCTCCCTTTGCCTATGACAAAGAAAACTAATCAGTTTTATGGAAAGTCCATTGAAAAAGATCAAAGACATCAAACCCCTCAAGTTAGTAACACATAACTGCTTAAATCACAGACCTTCAGAGTTTGCAGCTGATTAACTATGTCAAGAGGAGATACCCTGGTGCTGTTTGCAACAGCTGGCACATCAAAAACATATTGCCCATGATTCATATCAGACCTGAAATGGTGAGTATGACCTATTTTTAGCAAAAGCAATAAGAAGGAAATAAAAGCTATTTACGTCTAGTGTACTAAAAAAAAGGATTACCAAACAAACTTACAAACAAGCCTTAATCCCAAGAATTTGAGGTTAGCAAAATTGAACCACAATAAAATATCACGTCGGGTTATTGACAAAATGAAGGACTACACTCATATATAATTTTGAGGGCAGGACTAACTTCTTCAGAATTGCTGCAACAGCGAGGTCCTTAGCAGCAAGCAATGCAGGAGTTGTCTGCAATTGTTGACAAAATATTAGTCAAGTGCTAAACTAGATTCGTCTGTGGAATGGGATAAGCTTAACATTTCCCAAAGTAATGAATACCAAGCAAGAATAAAGAAACTGGCATTTTTCAGCTAAGTTGAATTCTATTTAGACCGCCTGAAACAAGAAAATAATAGCAAAGCGCTTATACCAAGGTAATTAATAAAATGACCTCCCTGGCATATGTCTGCTCCGATCAATTGGTGATAAATAATAAGCTGAAAGAAGGTTTACCACAATTTTGCAACCCACCTGATGGAAGTTTAAAGTGCAAGTCACATTTATCTGTGGAAGGACATTCAAGTATTTCACTTCACCCAATTCCAGTTGTGTTAAAATTGTCAGCATCACCTGTAAAAGCAAAATAAAACAGTAGCTGTTCAAATACACATGAAGAAGATAGACTCAAGCTCAATGATGCTAGGTAATATGTCCCAAATTGATTGAAATATGAGCTTAACTAAGTATATATATTCCGATTGGAAACCTTCACATTATCAGTCGGTTTTGAAGGGTAAAGTCTCTAGGCGTATTTTCTACAGAGACATATTAGGTTACAACATTATGAACCAAGCTCCAGAGTATGTTTCAGGTATAAAAGACCTCAATTGGTAAAAGTAATAATTGGAAAGAATATAACCTCTTCTTTCATATCAAATTTGCGAGATGCTGATTCTTTGACTAGTGAACAAATTTTTCCATGAGAATCCACATCATTGGCAAAAACTTGAGAGAGGAATCTACTAACTGCATATTCGTCCACGCCATCACTGCGATACAATATACTCGATGTAAATTTAAAATTTTGCAAACTAATATATTATTCCTCAAGAATATAAGAAATTACACCACCTGTATGCTAGACTTCGAAGGAAAAAGTATGTGTTATCATCAAAAAGTAGATGGCAATAAGATAGTCGACCATCTCGCCCAGCACGTCCAATTTCCTACATAAAACCGACACTTCATGGTCATTTTTTAAAATGGGGATGACTAATGTATTAGCGACACCAACCATAGGAAAAAAGACCCACTTGAACATACTCTTCCAAGCTCTCTGGCAAAGAGTAATGGATAACCTGAGATTCAACACAAAAGCATTTAACAACCTTCAGTGTAACGTCAATAATTTTGCACTCCACTCAAAGCATATAGAGTGAAAGGAATACGGGATAGTTCAATGAAGACAACATATAAATTATGTTGGCGCGTATTCATTGGTTACACCTTTAAATGCAAAGAGTCTAAACCAGTTCATAAGAGTGTCAAATTAGCGACAAGTGTGCAAACATATGTAGTTCATCTTTCAGGATATACATCATTGGTAATAATCTTTATTTCTTTTGATAAATATGCAATTTAGGCACCCATTCATGACAAAATCGTTTAACTTTTTCTCAAAAATAAGAATATGTAAACGAATCAAATAAGCATGTCAAGAAAGGGCATCATCCTTACAGCTCCAACATCTCTCTTGTCAAGCCCCATGCCAAATGCCACAGTTGCAACCACCTTCCATAGAAAAAGAATGCTAGTGAATAGAAAGGACTTCTCATGTTTTAAGATGAAATTCACACAAAGATTCCAAATGCAACAGCATAGTTTCCTTACAACTTTTATCTTGCCGGAACAAAACAACTTCTGAATATGACTTCGATCTTTTGGCGTTATGCCACTGTGGTAACTCTGAATATAAGTGGAAAAATAGTCCTCATTATCATTATTATAAAGGAATTTCTTTCCAAGAATTACTCAACAAAATAAAAAAAAAATGAGAATGGACACGCACCCTTGATGAAATATTATTGTCGCGCAAGTATTTGCTTACCGAGTCAGTTTCAGACTGAAATATGACAAAAGAAAAAAAAATCAAATGATATCGCCATTACCATATAAAAAAAACATAATACTCAAGAGGGAACGATAAATACACTAATATATACATTAAATTGCTTAGAAAGCAAAAGTAACCTGAAATTTGCAGTAAATAATGATGCTTTGGATTTTTGCATATGGGGGAGACTTGATCAATGTCATCAGGTCATTCATTCTGCTCGTTAGAAATATGAGGGATGATATATAAATTATTCAGTTGTACGTGCTAAGGAAAAACAAAACAACACCAAAATTTGAAAAGATGTATGTATATGCTTGCCTATTTCTACTGAGAGAAACTGACAATTGTAAATTATCCCTCCACTGTGCTGTCTTCACGAGATTCGACGAGGGTATCTCTAGAGCACACATTACATCGTTCAAAGTTTTAGTCGTAGCAGTTGCGGTCATCGCAAGAATGCATTGCACATTAAGCTTAGTACGAAGTAAGGATGCCCTCAGCCTCATATATGAAGGTCTGAAATTATGAGACCTGTAAAAAGATCTGATTATGAGATGGTCAAATATGAAACCTAAGGATATCCAAAAGCAATATTATGAGCGAATAGAAATAACTCACCATTCAGATACACAGTGAGCTTCATCCACCACCACAAGAGATATGAGCAGGGTGGTAGAGAACATTGATAGAAACTCTGCATTTAAAAATCTCTCTGGTGAAACAAAAAGCACCTAAAACGTAAACTGAATAAGAATAAACTTTTAAAAATGTGACCCACGACTAACGGTCTGTATAAGAAAACAATTCTCGAATATACAAACAAATTAAACACAAACATGCACAGACACATGCTTGCCCACACATGCGAATCCAATAATCTTTACATTATCAAAAAGTTATTCTAGAGTAAATAAAGGATTAAAAACACACATTTTGAGGAGCCTCGCATAAATTTAAAATCTTCAACAAAAACTCACCTTTATAGACCCTTCCTGTAGCAGCCTTAGTGTCTCAGACATTTCTTCTAGTGTCTACAAAACAAGAACAATGAAATCAGATAGTGAACATAGCATGAAAGGAGTTACATACCGGAACACACACAAATATATGATATATCTATAGCCCAGGGCTACCTGAGTACTAGAAAGAAGGCCACCTCCAATCATTGGAGGTAGGTTTTTGAGTTGATCAACCATCAAAGCAACTAATGGACTCACAACAAGCGTAATCCCTGGTAAAACCATTGCAGGTAATTGATAACACAGGGATTTCCCTGCACCAGTTGGCAAAACCAACATTGTTGATTTCTCCGAAAGCACCATCTTGATCGCTTTTAGCTGCCCATCTCGAAACGTCTCGTACCCGTGAGTCACCTTCAACAATTTCAACAAATTCTCATCTGACACTTCATTTCGAACCCCCAGCACCGCCTCTTTTATCAATGCCTCTTCTTCTTCTGATCTCAGCCCCTTCTCCAAAACCAATCCATATTCGTCCAGACCTTTTTTCTCACTCTCTTCGCTTGCTTTCCCAAATTTTCTCTTTCTCCCTCTAAACGATTTTCGACTAGTGAAACTGTGATTCTTACCAGTTCGCTTAAACTTGGACTTACTCCCATACCCATTAATGTTCAATCTCACGAAATTCCCCTCGTTGCCACATTTCATCAAACGCTTCACAGGCAATACCTGGA
>MKEJ01065941.1:0-10649 GCA_001753735.1 Embelia ribes
TCACCAAGTCGCAAGTTCACAGCTACGAGGTCATTCACCAGTTTATGAAAATCACTGGTATGAACAGTAACAGAGTCATCGTCTTTCAACTTCTAGTTAATAAGATGTTTCATCATTAACGCCTAATTGCAAGTAGGCTTTGCTTGAAACATTTTTCCAGCTTTGTCTAAAGTATGTATGCGTCGGTTTCCTGCAGAACATGAAGAAAGACATTATTGTCAATCCACTATCGGATCTAACCAATAGTTTTTCTGTATTTTTTCATCCAGCCATCTACATATTCATCTTCTGGCTTTTCTCCTTCTTCTTCAATAGGATCATAAAAATCCTTATAGTTGAAAAGATCTTCCATCTGAGGATTCCACAAGGTATAATTCGTTGCAGTCAATCTGATCATAGCACCAAAATTAGAATCCTCTATCTTGATTTTATAATTTTAGTGCCCAAATATGACAAATTAATTTTTTTTTTGGAGTAGAATCTCAAAAAATAGAGCTCACCGTTGGATCAGGACAGTCAAAAACCTTGGAAACACCTCTTGAATGGCCAAAATCGGAGCTAGAATGAGCTTGAATCGCCCAAAAAAGAAAAGAGAATATTCTCTGACGACAAACGAATATTCCAATGATGTTAACGGAATAGTCTAACGGCGACGGAATATTCTGTCTGCTGATGTCGCGATGACATGACACCTGGGTTGGGTCGGATAAGGGTTTAGGTCGGGTTGGATAAGGTCAACAGTCAACTAGTTCACTAGTCAATGGGTCAGGGTCACTGGAATAACCTGTCTTGGTTCACGGGTCATAGGTACAATCGGTCCGGTTCACGGGTCACAGGTGCAACGGGTCTGGTTCTCGGGTCACAGGGTCAACCCGATATAGTTATCAGGTCATTGGTACGAACCGTACTGGAGGGATACGCGCGCGACTGAATATAGTCTTCTTATTCTTCGTGCTGGCGCGTGTAGCGCATAAATCCCATGCGCAGAAGGTTTGACTGGTGGGTGTGTTTCACGGCGAACTCAGATTTCGATGATTTTTGCACCAAAATTTTTAGCTTGGAATGTAGAGTCCAATTATATTCTCACATGTAATCTTCGAACAAATTTCAAAATTAACAATTGAACAAAAATTGAACAATATAACCAATACCGCTCTGATACTACTTGTTGGTGGTGCAAAAATAAATACTAATCAAAATAAATGACATTAATATTTACGTAGTTTGGCAAATTATGCATACGTCCACGGAGAGGAGATAGATTTTATTTCCAAAAATCACTCAAAGAGTACAAGAAAATTATTACAATTTTCTAACTCACAACTCTCTATTTTTCCTCACTTTTTCACTCTAATATTTTTTTTCTTTTCTCAGATCTTGGTGTGCCTTATTTGCTGCAGCTAGGCTGCCTTTTATAGCCTCAAAAGTGGTGTGATTCACACCAAAATTATCAACGTGAATCACCATTTTTGTAGGTGTGAATTAAATGCAATAATGCAACAATTACAAGTATTTGTACAACTTATGTACATCATTAATCTTTTGGTATTTGGAGTGATTTACTGTGCTATGAATTTTGTCCATTTGTTATGTTTAAGGTATTTTAGGTAATCTATTCTATCAACTAANNTTTAATGACAAAAGAACAAATAATTCAATACCTACTCCAATTTGGAACATATCGTAACAAAATTTCCTTGATTTGGCATCTCAAATCTCATGTTTTGTTAAAAAAATTACAAGTTTTCCATTTCACATAAATCTGAATGGCAATATCTTATGCAAGAAATTATATCCTATAATATAAACAAACATGAAAGTCCAAAGAAGCACAACCTAAAAGTTTCCCATATATATAATTTTCATATAAAAAATAGCTGGAATTTTATCAATGTGACAATACATTCATGTGATTACTATCCAAAAAATTATTGAAATTTTGAGATTGAAATGATGACCATCTAGTTTTTGTCTATTACGTTTGAGTTAACCGTCACATTATTGACAAAAAGACATGTCTAGCTTTATCTCTGAGGACAAACCTTACATTCTGTTAATAGATCAACTAACAATAATGGTGTATGGTACGTCACCTTTGATGGGCTCATAAAAACAAACAAAGATGGACAATATATAACAACAAATTGACACCAAAATAAGACAACTCAAGCAAGGGAAAATAATTTAGAAACAAAGACGAGAAATACCGTACACAAATTAATTTCCATCGTCTTCAAGACGACCCAAAAAAAAGGAATTTGTCGGCTATTATTTGATGTTGTTTTTGATATTGTAGAAGAATAACTTCAAAAATCGGAATAGATTCCAAAAATTGTGCTTATTTGAATTAATATCCTCTTTTTTCTCTTTGAAAGTAAAAATAGATTGCAAATCAATAACTTAGAGCATTCACATCAGTATTTCTAAACACTTGATTTCACTCTTTTTATTTCTCATTTGAGAACTCAAAGAAGAGAAATATCTCATAATAATCTTTCTATTTTTTTAAGCTTTTAAAAAATATATGGAAATGTTACAATAGATTTGTGAGGCTCCGTTTAAAAATAAAAATAAGCGTTAAGATAAAAAAGAAATAAGAGAGTAAAACGAAGAAAATGTCATGCCTAATTATAAGAGTTATACACGTCCAAATAAGTTTTCGTAAAGTGTAGAATCCTATTGAACATGCCTAGAAGATAATAAGGCTCATTTCGGAGAATTGTCATCATTTTATGGGTTTGGGTTGATGCAAATTTTCAGTAGCTCGATCCAAAATACAAAATCTATTGATCCAAATGCAGTTGCATCAATGGGACTACTTGCACTCAGAAAATAGGAAACAATAACAGACTTCAATTACACCTATTTTATACCTAATAATAGACGAATAGAGAGAGGGAGAGGCGAAAATACTAAGGGAGAATCATCATAATCACCTATGATATCGCCCCGCTCCTGAATCCAATAGCGGATTCAAGTTCTATTCTTCGCTATCTTTAACGTGAGGTAAGGGATTCGTTAGGTTTATACCTAGGGGTTTAAAACCCTAATTCACAGTATAGCAATTAGATGATTTATTGGTGTTCCTATATGCAAATAGTGATTGATTTCTTATAAATTCCTCGTAGGTGATTGTAAATTTAGCGGTGAGTCTGCTAGCGGTGGTCGTTAGAACTTTCTCTGAGTTTCTTCGAGAAGTCGCGCACTCAATCTTAGGTGCAGTTGGAATTACTGTCTATGTGATTAGAACCACAAGTTATTATATTTATATGTGTGTGATTTGATGTTATATGATTACTTACCCTAGTTATGCGATAGAACTACTGGTTATTGGTTGATTATGAGTTTAAGAATACATATAAAATGGTGTGAAAACTAGTTAAGCCTTGATGAATTGAGAACTTCGTGGTAAAATGTGCTAAACTGTTGAAACAACCTAATTGTGTAGCCTTCAAAGGGTATTGAATAATGACCCTCTAATTTGTAAATTAGGGTGCCGAGGAATAATCCTATTCTACTATTATATTATTATACTTAGAGGATGTCGAGGAATGACTCTTTATAGTATAATGTTTAAATCTTTACGAGTAAAGTCACGAGGGGATGATATACCATGTGGTGTGAGTTAAAATGTGAAATAAAAGTAAGGTATAAAATTGAGTAACATGTCTACAAAACTGATGAGCAGTTGTTATTTGGTTGTTATATGTTTTTAGTATTCGTGTGTTATTACATGTTGTGAAGTTCATTATATCCATATGTGCAGCATAATATCTTGAAATTCTAAGTACACAAATTTAGTAAGTTTTGCCGCATGTTTGGGTTATTTGCTCTCGTGTTTACACCCCAAGTAGGTACATCTATTGGTAAACCACTTATTCAAGAATAAGAGTTGTGCCGAAACTCACTCGAGTGATAGAGTAATGTTCGTTTACTTTTCCTTTCCAATTAATGTTATTTGTTTTCAAGTTATAGGTCACTGAACCAAGTAATATTTTCTAGTTGTTTTAAACTGATGATAGTCGTTTCACGTTCTTGTTTCTAATAAAAAGGTAAAACTGTTTTCAGCCCGATGAGATATTATGAGTTGATGTTTTATGAGTTGTTGGGAAAAATTATGTTAATTGAGATTTATTTATTTCCACTATATGCGATATTGTGTAAGTAACGTGCTCGGAAAGTATTGAGAATTTCAGGGCATTACAAGATTTTTTAATGGAGAAATTTATCATTCAAAATTTTTCTATTAAAAAAATATTTATTTTCAGCAAATTTTTAAAATATTGGTTACGATTAAGGAATATTTTTTTTTTCTATTTTAGTATAATCAATATAATTACTTTAGTAATTTTTGGTAAATTTAAAAAAAAATGGTGTAGACAGTTTCTAAAATATAGATTCTAATAGAAGAAATTAATTTTTAGAAATTAAAATATAAAAATTAATTGAGAAATGCTAATGGAAATGCTCTTACAACTTAACGAGTTGTATCCAAGATAAGATTAACATCAAATAACAACTCAATACACGAGACACTAAATTGCAATAAACAGCCCTTTCCAATTTATTTGTTTCGAGAAAACGAATTATTTCAAAAGTGTTAACGAGATTAGTACTTTACGAGCATGTTTCTTGTCAACATGTTTGGGATTTGGAACTAGATGAAATAATGCACCCTAAAATAGAGTGTCATGCTCTCCTATAAATTTGCACAGGTGACCCATTGTGCACCCTTGTAAAAGGACAATATAAATACAAGACTAAGCTATTTTGTGCTCAGAGATAAAATCCTCATTGCCACATGTGGTGCACACTTGATTAATAATAATTAAATTATGTCCCTAAATTAAATTAACCACACGTATATAATTTAAACAAAATGCACACTAGTTATTGATATGCTTGCCAGTGACTTGTGCACGATTGGTGTCTGACATGCCAATTCCATGGCTTCCTCCTAATGATATTGACATGACAACATCAAAATTTAAAGTTTTTTTTGTGGGCTCTTAGTTATTAACTACTTGTCCATGAGGGTTACTATTTACGAAGATAGTGTACTTCGATATAACTCTGGTGGACACGAATCAATTAAATATTTTTATAATTTGTCAAAATAAATGACGAATTATATATACTTTTAATTTGCTGCTTAATACGGTGGATTACCACTGTAATTGTTTTTTTAAAAAACCCTATGTTTATAAGGTATTAGCTCAAACCAAAATTAACAATTCCCCATCTTAATTGGCAAACCATGGGTATGAATTCGCCCATTGTTTTTGACCAAATTGTATACAGCAAACAAATTATATTTTGGCATTATATATGCGTCACTTGCTTAGAAAACTCACAATTTAAACATTCCAGTGTGATTTATTGGCATCCATAATTAATTGCACTAAGTAGTGGCATTAACAACATTTGGTGTAGTATATAGGGTTTGTTTAGTTGTAATTTATAAGTTATAAATTATTTTTTACTAAACAAAAAATTTGATGCATTTAGCTTATTTACGCAAACCACCGAGTAAGTTCATTTTAAAAGTTAAGCATATATAATTTTATATATATGCACCAAGTTTGAGTAGATCCTTAGGCCCTTTTTTTTTTTTTTTTTGGTATTTGGTACTAGAAAGAATATATTAACCTATGTAATAGATTTTAGATAATAATTTTTTTTTTTTTTTGGCTTACTTGGTGCTTTGATTTGTATATATTGCATTCCATATTTTGAAATACATTACCATAAATATATTATGGGGAACTTTTTCTTGAATATTTCCGAGAACAATGATTTTCATCATAGTTCATGTTCCACACTTGACCAACCAAACCTAAGTACATGTAAACACTGTAATGAATAATTGATATGAATGTTAGCCTCATCATCATTTATTCGAAATGTCAACATTTGTGTATGCAAATAATATAATGAGTTTCTCAAGCACTTCCCAAATCGGCTAAGAATTAGTACTTGGAGCACGCAATTGGACCCATTTACAAGCATGCGTAGTTTATGAATAAATAAAGAGAAAGAGGCGCAAGAAATTTTTTATTGTAGCTCACTCTAATATATATATATATATATATATATATAGAAATTATTTAAATTTAATCCAAAAATTAAGATATAAATTCATGGTTTACATTCCAACAGTTAGGTTTAAGCCCTTAATTAGCTGACTTTAGAATAGCATATATATACACTTTGCCCCCTATGTTTTGTTCTCCTATCATTCTGCCCTACAACTTAGGGACGGATCCAGGACTAGGATATATATGTGTGTCGAACATTTTGTATATTTTTTAAAGGGGGCTTGAAGTTATATAAAAAAAAAAAAAAAAAAATTTTTCCCACAAAAAAAAAAAAAAAAAAGGGTTGCACTTGTAAGAGCATCCATACCAGCTTATTTAAATAAATTATCTATTTTACAACATGAAATCTATCATTTCTATTTTACAGATTGTCTATTCAACTACTTCCTACAGCAGATTATCTAAAATACAGTTATCTAAAATATAGTTTATCCTTACAGCAGATTATCTAAAAAACAATTATCTATATAATACATATAATATTTATATTTATAAATATATTTATTTATATATATAATACTTACATATATATACACGAGTGGAATATAGAAAAGAGAGAGAAAGAGAAAATGTAAAATAGATGAGAGATAAAGTTGAATAGTTAAATTTATATATTTCTCTCCCAAAAAAGTTAAAATTTAGATAACCATCTCTTTTATATATTAGAATAGATAATCTGCTGCAATGACAGAATATCTAAATTAGATATCTAAAAGAGATAAAAGATATATTTTACATAATCTATTGCAAGTACTCTAAAATAACTATGGTGCTCTATTTTCGGAACACTTACAAATTTTGGTTTCAAATTTTATTTTTCCCACTAATAATTTTTTTTAAAAAACCAACAGAGCCATTTGTAAAATAATTGTACACCTCAAAACAATTATGCGTCATGACCCATGATCAACACGGCCATAATCGAAAACCTTTAACCGAAATTGATTTAGATATTTGTGCTCCGGAATTTCAGTATGAATCTTCTTCATCTGCTCCAATATGCTTCAATTTGGTTGCAAGTTCTGACCGAGAATATTATTATTCATTGCCCGACCTTAATACTCAACCTCCAAATGATGAGTTTTTCTTTGATGATGAGAGTGAGTCGAATAACAAATCCGGGGTTGGCTTGGCTACGGAGAATGATTTCGGTTTAAACCTCGAGAATGAGGTGAACATCGGTTCCGATAATGATAACCATTCAAATGATGGGGTTGGTTTGGCCACTGATAATGATTTGAACAACTCTTAACTTTAATGTTAAAAGTTTAAAAAATTTGTTCAACGAGCAGAGGCAATAAATATACGAATCTTTGCTAATGAGAATTGTAGATGGAAAATTGAAACAAGATGGTACAACAGTTGTTGCTACATTGTTTTTGGTAAATATCAGCACAGTCCAACATAGTTGGAAATAAGGCGGGATTGTCTAGAAAATGGTAATGTGGTTGACATTTCTAGTAGAAGGCAAAAAAATTGTGGACAGAATAGAATTGTCTTTGATTACAACCGGTTGCGAGAGATTCCTTTGTCAATCTGAACCACCTTGAGGGGTTTATCTGTTGCTTTAAATGTTGGGAAAACACAATTGTTTAACCTTTCAAGTCTGGAACTATAAAACGGCACTCAAATAGTATAAAGCTAATTTTGAAGGAACAAAACAAGAAAGCTAGATTGTGATGGTGTATTTCGATGCTTGATATGGAAAGTTTGCCCCATGATCAGATATTCAAGAACATATTTAATATCATCTACATAGATGAGAAATGGTTAAATATGACGAAGAAAACTGGAAATTATTGCCTGGATCCCTTAGAAGATGAACCACTTCGCACATGTAAGAGCACAAACTTCATTCCCAAAGTAATATTTTTATTTGCTATTACAAGTCCAAGATTTGATGAACAAGGAAATTGTATTTTTGATGGAAAAATTGGATGCTTTCCTTTGGTCACTTTTGTATTCGCTCAAAGAACAAGCATTAATCAGATTGCCAGGACATTAGAGATGAAGCCAATTACTTCTATTAATAAAGAAGTCATAAGGTCTTTCTTAATTGAAAAGATTCTTCATGCTATTTTATCGAAGGGGCCAAGAGAGGAATCAATCAAGCCCATATATATTCAGCCAGAGAATGCTCCAACTCACATTGATCCTAACAACCCTCAATTTTGTGAATTTGCGAAACAAGATGGTTTTGTTATCCAATTGATATGTCATCCTCCAAATTCTTTGGACTTGAATATATTAGATCTTAGGATTTTGTGTACCATTCAATCAATTCAATACAAGAACTCTCCGAAGGCTATGAATCAACTTGTCAGCACCATTGACCCCGGGCTATATCGAATCGGATATTTTTAACATTGCAGTTATACATGGTGGAGAACACGAAATCAAAAGTATGTTATAGGTACAAGATTCCACGTCTTAAGAAAGAAATGTTGGAAAGAGAAGCCCGCCTCCCTCTACAAATCAAGTGTGATCCTACGTTGGTGCGTGAGGTTCTTCGTCAACTCAATTAAAAGTAACCTATTTCTGTTTTTTTTTAACTAAAAAAAAAAGTTTATTTTGACATACTCGATTATTCAGTGGTAATATGGTGCCTTGCTCTAATATAAAAATTGCATTGCTTAAGTTTTGGTGTTTATAGTTCACTTTTTGAAAGCATTTTATATCTTATGATAGAGGTTGCAAGAATATGCAAGTCCTTTTGCATTTTTTTTTTACTTGTACACATTATATTTTATTAATTTCATTATTATCTTTTGCTTACACAGCCTTTTTTTCAATATTTTAAAAAAAAAAATAGAAGAAATGCCACATCTGAGGACAGTTCTACTGCCAATAAACGGAATGCTTTTTAAACTTCATAATACAAAATTAATTTTTCATACATAAGTATGCAACAGAGGAAAAAAACCTCAAAGGTAGGAACCATTTATTTTTAATATTAAAAAATCAAAGAATGGAATCAAAACATAGGAATCCAAATTTTAATCAACTCGCGCACATTTTCTCTTTCTCAGAGAAAGCTCTTCTGTATCATCGGGTATGGTATTTAAATCAAAATGATGGTCTGCAGATAATTCAAATCTATCATTGGTGGAGCCTTTTTCTATTTTAATCTCTTGAAACCCGGCCAATAGGGTATTTTTTTCATCCATGTTGTTTTGAGTATACAGTAATTTTAGAATGAGAATTGTATACATAGAAGAATTTATTATTGGGATTCAATAAAGTATAAATGAACCACTTCACTATTCGTGCATAGTAGTAGTCAAAACTTTAGGAATTACATTAGAAATTAATAAGGGATATTCTTAGTAGTTTATCCAATTTTTACCTTGAAATTGTGATAGGACCAATTAAAAAAGAACTTTTTAGTTTTGCTAGAAAGGACAAATTTAAAAGAACTGAGGGAGTATTTCGCAAGCCTAGGATTGATCAAACCAGTTACAACTAGCAGTGAAATTATATCTTCTGCGCATAACTTTAACCGGAAGTAAATTGAGCTCCCTTACGAACTTGGACCCCTTCTTTGCCAACACAGCAACGCTTTGATCTCTAATTGTAACGTCCAGATTTTTATCTCCTTTTATAGAATTTTAGAATCTAGGCATTCAAGTTGATGGACAGCTAAGTGTCGGTCGATGGGCACTACTTCTTTAGTAAATTTGTTGTAATTTTACTCAGTGTTATCATAACCAAACTATACTGGATGGTTCAACCTGTTGAAAAGGGAAGTGGCAGGTGATTCGGATTGGTTCTAATATTGTACCGGATTCAATTGAGTAGGTCTTTGAACCGCTTAAACTGCTTGGAATCAGACTATTTTTCACGGGTTCCTAGAATTGAATCTTTTTGGTTTAAGAGCTAGCAAATCCGCTATTAGTAAAAAATTATTTTAGCCTTTGCAATTTGTTAGAATCAACCTCATCACCTTTATTGCTTAGTCCAAGTGTTCAACAAGAAAGATATTTGAGCACTTGTATACCATTTATGTCATAATTATACTTAATGTACAAATTTTAATTAATTAATTATAAATTAATGAACCGCGATTGAATCGTAAAATCGGGAACCGAGGTCTAGATCGGTTAAAGGCCCGTTCTAGTTTTGATAACTTTGACTTTGCTCTTTCAGGTCAGAATGGCTTAAATTCTGTCCAGTTTCTCCTCCGTTGCACCATCATGTGTTTTCTTAAAAACCAATTAATATGGTTGAATTAGATACTTCATAATAATCACAGCAGTATTCTTTAAATACTGTTTGGAATAATTTTGTACAATTAATAATTTGTACGGAATCATGTACAATGAAAAGCAGTACAAACTTTTACTTCCAAATAAATTTTGGAAGATATTGCAACCATCCTCATGAATGAATTATCTAATTTTATCATATTAATTATTTTTTAAAAGGATATTAAAAAAATATGCAGTTTGTGCAACCATGATGATTCAACATGAGGAAAAATTGGACATAATTTTGATCCGGTCAGCCAATTTGTCCCTTACAGTAGATATTGTTGAAAATTAAACTTGAATT
>MKEJ01065942.1:0-15755 GCA_001753735.1 Embelia ribes
ATTACAATTAAATTTAATATTATATGAACTTGATTTTATTTGGTCTTTATCATAGAAAATCAAAAGTAAAGTACATGGTCTCAAACTAAAACAATTAAAATTTAACTAAGGATTTGTATGGGTAAAATATTTTCTTCTCATTAAAATGTATAATTTTAAATACAGGGTTTAAAAATAAAAAATAAAATTTAACTAAGATAATATATAATTAAAATATTTTTTTCTAAAATAAAATTTAACTAAGGATATACATCTCGCAAAAACGTATAGTATAAATTATTTTATATAAAAAAAATAAATTTTAAATAACAATATATATGTCTTATGACTTTTCTAACTCATAAAATTATATAATATTAAGTTGAGGTTCTAAAAAGAAAAAATAAAATTTAATTAAGGATATAAAATTAATTAATTAAGTAAAATATTTTTTCTTTCTCAATCGAAAATACTAAGAGAGTTGAAAAATTATAATAATTTATAAAAATATATAATATTATATAAGAATATAAAAATAAATTGCTTTAACTTGTTTTTCTTTTAGCAATGAAGTAGATATGTAATTTGGGACATCACAAACAGAACTGAATCGGATAATCCGATTTCAAATATAAGATTAACGTGAAATTCTATCAAATCAAATGAAATTTTATAGATTATTTTTAAATTAAATAAACTTTAACAAACCGTTTTAAATCTCAGTGAAATTTGTGTCTAATAATTCTTACATAATTAAGTCAATCTTTAAAAAACACAACCCAAAATATCCAGTTCCAAATTTAATACTAAGCCGTACAAAATAGTAATTTTGATATTAGGATTATTTCAAATTCAGATAATTTTAATCGATCTAAAAAGCCAATAAACTGCGGAGCTGGAGGTTGGAAGGACGGGTGGTGGCGGTGGGCGGAAAATAGGTGCAGGGGAGAAAAATGGGGGTTGGGGGAAAGGGGCGAAACAGAAAAAGAGAGAGGAGGAAAGACGGGTAGAGGGAGAAAAAAAGAGAGCGGTTGGGGTCACAGGGTAACACTTGGTATTTCTATTGCCAATGTCCTCAATGTGGCACTTGCTACCATTAGTAGACAGGCCCGCCAATCTCAACAACAATTGAATGAAAATAATGCATCAAGTCATAATGAAGGCACACACAATATGAAAAGAAAATATTATTTCATTAATGATTGCAACATTTACAAACTTGTGAAGGTCAAGAGTTAACACATGCTTAAAAGGTTATAGTTGGTAAGAAGGGCATGCTTGATCACCACTTCCCTATGTATACATTCTAAGCCATTCTTGGTGTAGTAGAAGTAGACATTGATTATGTTCGATGAGTCATAATGACCAAAATAAAATATAAAAAATTACAAAAAAATAAAAAGAAGATTACAATGACTTCCTAACTACTAAGAGAACGTCCCAGGTGCATTGACCAACAACCCATGACATTCGCCCCTACTTGAACAGTTGTCATCCTCAGTGACTTCTGATCCAAATAGTTTCTAATCTGCTCAACAAAAGCCCCCAAATTTGACTCCCTTTTTTAGCCGACTTCATCATCTCCATGCCCTCTCCACTTCACGAGAAACTCTTGGTGCTTCTTCTTTGAAGACGTTGTGATACGATCTACAAGTATGTCTTCAATACTCTTCATTGGATCCTTGTTGTGATGGTTTCTCAGTTTTACACATTTATTATGGGGTCTTCCATGTCAGCATGATCTAGTTTAAGGTAGCTAATATGGATGACCGGATTGATCTTCAACCAATAAGGAGTATCGATCTTGTAAGTACACTTTCCCACCTTTTTTATGACAGTAACACGCCCTTCATATTTCCAAACAAGCATTTTATCTCGTCCTCACATGAATTTGTGTTTCTCATATGAAAGCATGATCAGAATCAGATCTCCAATTTTGAACTCCAAAGGGTGCCGCTTCTCATCCTGCTCATTTCTTCATTTTGTGTAATTCCTTATTAAGACAGGCGTATACCAGATCATAGTCTTTTTCAAATTTCTCGCCAACTGAAAAGCTCTTGGGGATTTTCCAATATAAGGTCCTTCTATTGTGTGAGGTAGCAGCAGTTGCTAGCCAGTGATCACCTCAAAAAGGCTCATCCTACTGGATTCACTCTTTCAAGCGTTAAAATAAAGCTGAGTAAAATTATGGAGTTGCACCCAATTAGGCTTATTCATGTTAATAAAGTGGCGCAAGTACTCCTCCAACATTGAATTAAAGCGCTCCGTCTGTCCATCTGTCTCCGGGTGATAGCTCGAAGACATGTTAAGTTGTGAGCCAAGAAGCTTGAATAATTCATACCAAAAGGTCCCTATGAAACATGAATCTCAATCAGTAACAATGTTCTTTAGTATGTCCTTGTATTTGACAACATGTTTGAAGAAGAGCTTGGTTGTCTCCTTCGCTAAAGTATATTTAGGTACAGGTACAAAGGTTGCATATTTGAATAACCTATCAACAATAGTAATGATTGTTGCAGTCTCTCCAACCTTGGGCAGTTTGAAAATGAAATCTAGTGAAGTACTTTCACCTGGTCTTCATGGTTGGGGAAGTAGCTCCAGTAAGCCCCCTGGCCTATAATGCTCTGGTATGTCCTGCTGACAAATTAAACATATGTGAACATATTCCGCCATATCATCCCGCATGTGAGGCTAGTAATATCTTTTCTCTAACAAAGTTAAGGTTATTTCGCAGCCTGGATGTCCTCCTCATTGAATATTATAGCACTCCACAAGTAAACCCATCGGCTGTTGGAACAAAGATGTAGTTGCTCTTGGATAATAGCAGACCATCTTAGAGCTAAAATCAATGTATTTTTCCCTCATCAACAAGGTTTTTCTATTGGATCCTTGTCATAGTCAGCACGAATGCGATCAAGCAATCTTGTTGATAGTATCTACTTGGGATTGATTATTTCGCATGAGGCAAGCAATGCTTTCCTACTTAGAACGTCTGCTACGTGGTTAGTGGTTCCTGCTTTATACTCCAACCTAACATCGAACTCAGTAAGTTTCTCTTGCCATCTCGCTTTGCTTGCATTAAGCTTCGGTTGACAAAAAATGACTCACAGCAGTATTGTCAGTCTTACCTACAAAACTTTTTCCTAAAAGATAATGTCTCCACACATGAAGATAGTAGGTTATAGCCAAAAGTTCTTTCTCATGGATTGTAAACCTTGGTTCGGTATCCTTCACCTTGCGGCTCTCATAGGCCACTGTATGTACATCTTGCAATATAACGGCCCCAAGTACACAGTCGGATGCATCCATTTGCACTTTAAAAGGCTTCTCCATATCCGGGAGGGCCAGGACTGGGTTATTAGACATGGCTCACTTTGGCGTATCGAAATCCTATTGGCACTTTTCCACCCAAACCCATTCTCGATTTTTCTTCAGCAGCTCAGTTAAAGGAGCAGCAATTCTTGAGTAGCCTTGCATGAAACGTCGATAGTAGTTGGCCAAACCCAAGAAAGATCTCAACTCTGACACCCCCGTGGGTGGCTTCCACTCTTCAATTGCTCGGATATTTTCCCTATCCATATGAATGTGTCCTTGCTCAATTACATGTTCTAAGAATTGGATACACTTCTGAGCAAATGAGCATTTCTCTTGTTTGGCATAGAGTTTATTCTCCCTTAGCCTTTGGAAAGCCAACTTCAAGTAGTCCACATATTCTTTCATCAAGGTGCACCACCACAACCTTGTCTAGGTACTCCTTGAATACTTCATTCATCAAAGTACAAAACATGATTGGTGAATTCGCAAGCCGGAAAGGCATCACAAGGAACTCAAAAGACCTATATCGAGTAATACAGGTCATCTTGGGGTCATCTCCCTCTTTGATTCATATTTGATAATAGCTAGACCTTAAGTCCAGCTTCAAGAAGTACCTTGGTTGACTCAATCAGTCAAAAGAGTCAGTAACCAGTGGCATTGGGTACTTGTTCTTTATGGTGATTTTGTTGAGCGCGAGGTAATCAATGCATATCTATAAGCTGCTATCATGTTTCTTTTGGAACAATACAGGTGCTCCATAAGGTGTTTTTGAGAGCCAAATGTATCCTACCTCAATTAACTAAGTCAATTGTTTCCTGAGCTCGTTCAGCTTTGAAAATGTCATGTAATAGAGGGTTCATATAGGCGGCTTTGCCCCCAGTACCAACTCGATCTCATGATCAATAATTCGCTTTGGTGGAAGCATTTTAGGGGGCACCTCTGGCTAATTATGTCTTGAAACTTCCTCAAACCTTCTCAATGGACTTTGGGATCGGTCCGGCTTTTATGAACTCATCCATATTTAAAGTAGCTACCCATGTCGACTTGTGCCTTTTGACTCATTTCTTTAATTGCATCACAAATATAAATTTCTATGAATCATTAGTGGCTATTGTTGGAATGGGACATGGCTTATCTCTCATAAGGCCCATTATATTGTTCTAAGGTATGACCACTGTCATGGTGTCCCTCAAGAATTCAATCCCAAGAATGGCTTGAAAGTCATCCATCGATACTGCTGTGAAGTCCGTCCCTCCCTCATAAGAACCAATCTTGATAGGAATAGACCTTGCAATCCCAATAATGGATTGATCTTTCGAGTTGACAGCCTTGATGTGGCTTGAGTCTTTATTTAAAGAAATTCCAAGTCTCTCTACTTCCGTGCCAGCTACAAAGTTATGTATGGCACCTATGTCAACAAGGGTCTGTAGGGGCTTTCCATTGAGCCTAACACCCACGAACATCAAACTTTATTGGGTCGCATACCCTTCTTCTTCTAATCCCGCTTCTCCTTTTTTTCCTCAAATTTTTGTGGCTTAGTATACTGTAGCTTTTATTGCATGCTTTTCCACAGTATTCACCATGTGAAATGCCCCCAATTGTAATCTAGTATTCGGTCCTGGTTTTGACTTTCTATTGGACTTCATACTGAGTCTTGATCTTGCTGCTGCTTCTTCGCTATCACCGCCATCTAAGGATTCTTCTTAGCTCGAAGTTGCCATGGCATGGAGGGCATTCAAAGCTTTTTTTAAGAGAAGTTCACCCTATGTATTCATCATGAAGAAAACACCCAAATTTCCTATTATCTTCGTCGTAATTGACATTCTCTTTTCCTTTGTAATCTATGTTGAGATGAGCCTTCCCGCCTCCCCCATATTGTTCTCTAAATGTGTATCCCATATTACTTCCCTTATGTTTGGATTTGTTCTGCCCTTGTAACTTCCCACCTCCCCCACTTTTGTTAGGACGTGGCTCATAGGCATAGTCCACAAGGCTTTTCGCTGCCACTTGTGCGCTTGACAAGTCTTTCACCTTCAAGAGATTCAATTCCATTCTAGCCCAAGGCTTCAGACCTTTAAGGAAATGGAATAACTTGTCCGTCTCTGACATGTCCCTTATGTACAATATTAGTACTGAGAATTGTCGAACATAATCTCGAACACTTCCAGTGTGGGTCAAGTTGCGTAAACCTTTCCTTGCATTATATTCTACATTCTCTTTAAAGAATTGCAACTTGAGCTCTCGTTTTAGCTCATCATAAGTGTTGATCTCGTACAATCTTTATTGGATCTCATCATATTTGGTTCACCACCACAACTTAGCATCATCATCCAAGAACATGGTGGCAACCATAACCCTCTGATCATCATCAATTCTGGTGGCACGAAAGTATTGTTCCATGTCGAACAGTAAATTTTCAAACCCTTTGGCATCTCGAGCACCATTAAAGGTTTTAGGTTCAGGCACACTCAGCTGAGGTGCATCCGTCTTTCCCATAAACGTGGAGTTTCTGTTACTAGGGCTCTCACCCCCATTGTTACTACCTCACACATCAACTATTCTATTTAAGACACGAATATGGTTATCCATGTCCTTAAGATCTTTACGTAGTGCAAGCACTTCTGCTTGTAGTGCTTCAACCGCTAGGTTCCCCGTTGGGCTACCTACTATGGCACGTATTGAAGTGCTCGGTACTCAATTTTATGTGTCCTCTCTTCCAAATTTTCAACCCGATCCTCCAAAAATTGAACCCTCTTGGTCACAGTTGGGTTTACCATCTTTTCAATTTTCTAATACCAATGAAAGCTTTTGTTTGCTTAGCGATTTCACAGTAGTCCGACCTCAAGTACTTGGCGGAGCTCTAACGAGAACCTAGTGCTCCGATACCACTTGTCACGGAGTGACACCTAAGATGTCTATTTACAATGTCATCCGTGTGGTATTTGTTACCCGCTGGTAGGCAAGCCCAACCTCAACAATAACCAAATGAAAGCAACGTATCAAGTCATAATGAAGGGACACACAATATGAAAAGAATGTATTCTTTCATTAGCGCTAGGAGTATTTACAACTTGTTGATGTCAAGAGCTAACACATACTCAAAAAGACAACACTTGGTAGGAAATACAAGTTTGATCACTTCTTCCCCATATAAATACATTCTAGGTCATTCTAAATGTGACAGGAGTGAACATTGACTATGTTCGAGGAGACATAATGGCCAAAATAAAAAATAAAAAAATTACAGAAAAATGAAAAGAATGATATTCTAACTACTAGGCAAACGTCCCAGGTGCGTTAGCCGGCAACCTGTAACACCGAGTTGGACGCAACATGTTCAACAAATTATAAAATGTAGAAGAATGTCTTGCATGTTTATATCTTCTAATTCTTATTACTTGTATCATCCCTTGTTGTACTGAATACTTGATAGTTTTTTGTCACATTTTCTGCCCATGGAGCTTGAATAAATTTGCCAAATTTGATCTATTTGAGATTGTGCTTTTAATAGTAGTTAGAGGTGTCATCTTGTCTCTCATTTATTTTCCGAACAAATCGAAGAATCGAATGGATCGGAAGGACTTTAAGTGAAAACATCTTTAATCAGCAAGAGGACTATATTTCTCAAAATCTAGTATGTTTCATGTGTAGATTTGGGAATGAAAGATGAGGTTAATTCATCCCCCTTTGAATACGTGTTCGCAAATGACTTTGCTCTAATCTTGACATTGAAATATTCATAATTAGGTGAGATAATTCAGAATTATTGTTGTTGTCTGCAAAAGCCAAAATTTATATCCTCTTATAAATATAATTCATTTATCAACTACAACACGATATGGAAATCTATTTGGTTACTGCGCAAATAGGACAATCCGACCCTATAGCCCAGACAACTATGAGGAGGAGATGCTAAAAGTGGACCCGAAAGTACGCTCTGGACAGAAATTTATACTCATAACAAATACTACTTTTCACTATTGGCTCAACCCGCATTATAACGATCCTTAATTTAGAATAATTTTATTTACACCACAAAAATAGTTAAATGCATCACTTACAAATTGGTTAAATTATTGCTACTAACACCACCAAAAAAGCTAAAGACGTCACGAATTAATTATTATTATTTTTAAATAAAATTTACATAATTGTACTTCATATAAAAGGCATAACTTATTATTTTTCTTTTATTTTTAATTTTCTCTCTCTCTAACTTCCCCTCTCTCCGACTACTAACCCCCTCCCAGTCACCGCCGTTGCACACCGCACCACTAGTGATCAGCCACCACCACACATCACCAATCTACCACCAGCGCCCGTCGTCAAAACACAATGCAATCGCAATCGCAATCGCAACCGCCACCCCTACTGCAACAGCACCCCCAATCTCAATGCCACTCCCACCACAAATGTCTCCTGTAACATTAAAAAATTTTGACTTCAAATGTATCGTGTAACATTTGTTTTCTCAGATTTCTAATGTAGGTCTTAAAAATTATGATATATGCAGTGTATTCAGGACCCTCATAACATTCAAACCCTCACTTCAAATGTCTCGTATAACATTCGTTTTCTCAGGTTTCAAATGTAGGTCCTGAAAACTTGACATATGCAGTGTGTTCACAATCAACGTTCGAAAGCTCTGACTTCGAATGTTTTTGGAGACATTCGTTTGTACAGATTTCGAATGTAGTGTGCTCAGATACATTCAAAACTTCTAATTTTGAATGTTATAAGGCTCATTCAATCTCTGAATGAACGAATGTATCACATCAGAATTGAAAATTAGGTTTATCTAAATGCGTTAATATCGTTGAGAGATAGGTCTATTGATTTTCAAATATGCTTCAAACTTGTCCAATAATGATAATATGTAATTGTTTTAAAAAAAATTTAGTATATTGATTGAACTGAAAATGAGTTTTTGGATTTTGAGGAGATTGAGAAGAAGTAGAGAGAGAAGATAGAATATGAAGAGTGTTTCATATAATAGTATTTAAGAATAAAGTTTAAAATGTTAAAGATGAATAGAGAAGAATAGATTGAAAAAATTAAGGTGATTATTGAAGAAGATAAATAATATTAAAGATGGTGTGATTTAATGGAAAATGATATTTTTGGTAATTTGGCATTGTGGTGGTGAAGCACTTTCATAGTGCCAATTGAAAAAAAATATATTATTCATTTTATTTGTGATCTCTTTGAAATAAAATAATTTTTAATAGCATAATATTTAAAGTAAAATGGTGTTTACAACCATTTTCGTGGTATAAATATGATTGCCCTTAATTTATTAGGACAAGTGTAGTAACCGGACTACAAATACGAAGCAAACTCAGCCTGTTGCTATCTCTAAATGCACAAATCAAGTGTGTTTCTCCCTTCATTTCATATTAAGTCATGTTGTAGAGCAAGACCTAGTAATATAATAAAATAATATTATTTTACTATATTACTTTTTATTAAAATATTTAAATCCAACTAATATGTTTAGTAATTAATAGAGTTAAAATTTAAAAAATTACTAAAAACAAGTATACAATCCCGATTTTCTAAAACAATACTTAATATGAAACTTAAAAAAATCACCAAAACGTTAATTAATATGAAACGTAGGAAATATTTACTAATCATCATTAGGGAGGCACACACATATACATCCCTTTAGTAACATTACTACTAACTGCACAATAGTGCAGTTCAAATATTTTAATGCTGAAATTCAGTTTTGCATTTTGTGGTTTGATTTTTCACACTACCAGCATAAGGACCAACTTCTCACTTTTAATCCGCAGAATATAAATTATAATTTTGAAAAAACATATATAATAATGTAGCTATAACAAAAATTTGTACTATTGAATTTGAATTTTGCGGCTTAAAAGTAAGGTGTTACAGCACAACTGTGCATTGCAGCACTCCAGCATATCCGCAGAAGGATACAACTTTGGTGAATAGGTGCATAGCTCAGCACCAACGGTTGATTGAACCGACCTACACCTTGGAGTTATGTGGATATCCAATGGTAGGACTAGTCACTAGCGATGAGGGAGGTTTGGGGCGAAAAATATTAGAATTATGCAAGATTTCAGATAGCTATGGTGGTTGGTAGAAGGGTAAAAGCGACGGTATTTTAGTTTTGAGGTGTAACAAGCATAGAGTAACAGTTGCGAAAATCGAAACCGCAAATTTTTGTTATCTTTATAAAATGAAAAAATAATTTGATTTTTCTCCGCATCGATCTGTAACGGGCATACCAGATCATAACAGACCAATATAGTGTCGTATTGGCCGTTACGTAACCGTTTCCGCTGATACGGACAATAATTCCGGCCTCATCAATATATCAACTAGTAACGTTGGTTGGAGCGGCAAAGACTGACGCAACAGTTGATACTCGTCTGAGGTGAAAGCCGGAGTCTCTTGGTTTCTTCGCTCCTTTGAAATTCTTATAGCTTCCAAGTTTAGCATTCAACGAAGTTTCTCTATGTAAAATTGAATAAAGATAGCAAAATCTGATAACTTATTTTCCACAAAACACCATCGTCTTAAGTAATGGTTTTAGCCTCCAGAAAACATTAACCAAACCGCATCAACATATTTCACCCAATAGTTTCCGATAAGAATAAACTAAAAACCGTACATGTTTGGAAGTGTTTCATCCCCCGATATTGTTCTGCTAAAGCCCAATCTATTCAAAAAGGGAACACGATCAAATAAGACCGCACGAGATTCAACGGAAGAAACACATCTGAATTTATTTGAGAACACTTACTATGTTTCTTTCCAAACTCAACAAACAATGTAGCCCACTTGATTTACAACCTATATGGCATTTATCTAGTACTGTTTTTATTGACGAAATGAATAAATTTATTTTTGTTAAAAAACAAACCATGTAATTTGTACCACGTTGAAAAGAAAATAAAATTTCCCTGAAACCATATGGTAGCTCTAATAGTTGAATTGTCACCATGTAAAATTTCATGGTGAATATTCATACAAATTAGGTGCTTTAAATTCATATGATTTGGTAAAATCTTGACAACAGAACATTCAACTGGACTCAGAATATATGACACAGAGACATGTTCTCACATTTCTTAGAGTCAAGGCGTGAACAATACTGAGAGTTGGTCCGGATGGAAGGAATTCAGATCGCATAAATTGAAATCTCGAATTTAAGTCTCAATTGATATATTAATTTAAAAAAAAAAAAAATGTTATGAAGTCCAACCAAACTTAACAAAGATTAGTCATAAATTGCAAAAAGACACACGGGGGTACATTAAGAAATATAAAAAAATAATACCAATTGAATTGTACATAAAAGAACAAATGAAAAGTGATAGCTGTGATAGATAATAATTAACTAGGTCCTACTCTTATGGTAAAAAAACGAATACAAACATGTGACTCATCCCAGAACAAATTGAGAAAGCTTTCAAAATGCAAGTTAAAAGAGCAATTTAAGACTCACCACTGACATGTCAGCATTAACTTTTCAAACTTTAGCCAATGGAATTATTACGTGGCTCCAGCACTTTTTGAGTTTGTCCCTATTTTCCACCTGCTACAAATGAGTAGAGCTCAATTTAATTCAGATTATTTAGAAAGTATATTTCGTTTACGCAGCCAGCTCGACTCGTACGAATCCAAGGTGAATTCAAGTTTATTTATGAATATTTTGATTATTTCATATTAATAGATATTATTTATTATTTATTGATTAATAAAAACAGATATTATTATATTAAATATTTTATATAATCGTCAACTAATAATAATATACTAGAGTATATATAAAATAATTACGATAATGTATAATTTTTTCAACTCAATTATATAAATTTGTGGAGTACAAGGTTTTTTAAATTTATTAGATTCGGTATAAATTATATGTGTTTATATACGTAAACTAACACATCTAATGCGAAATATATTATATACAATAAACTAAAAGCATAATTTCTGCTAAGTTTTGTGCCAAATAGCAATACAATTATTTGCCTATGTACATTTTTAAATAATAAATAGAAATTAAATTAAAAATGCAAGAGAAAATACATAGAATGTATAAAAATGATAGGATTCCTAGACAATGACTTGAAATTCTCTAGTATCCAAGAAAAGTTACAATTCTAATATTCTTCTCATTTCACGTGTATCTCCATAATAGCATTTGCACCAAATTCTCTAAAACTCAATTTTTTTTTCTTGTTTTGGATAACTACAAATTAGGTAAGATTATTTTTTAACCCTGCACATATTAACTAGTGATTATTTAAAATGAAAAATATCTATAATGGTTCCTCAAGTTAAAGAACTACTATTCATTCCTTAAATATATAGAACTAATATATTATCTCTCATGTCACATCATTTAACTATTATATTTAAAAAGTTAATATATTTTATCTGCACTCACTCATCTATTAAATAATAATAATAATATAATATAAATATTTAAAATAATTAAATAGTAATTTTAAATTTAATTTTTTTTAAAATTATTATTAAGCATAAAACTACTAAACGACGTATAAACTAAAATTTTAAGAATATAAAAATAATTTTAATATTTAAAAAATAAATAATTATATGAAAAATATTATTTTTTAAATTATATAAAACATATAATTGAATTTAAAATTTAATAATTAAATTACATATTCATTAAAAATTAAAATTATATTTATATTATAAAATTTTAATATTTAATGCTAAGAAATAATAGTTCCTTATTAAGTAATTCGATTTATATTTATATCATATATATAAAAAAATTTATTTATATTTTTCTTTTATCTCATAATTTTTATTCCTTTTTTTCTTCCTTTACTTAAAAAGAGATTCTATTTATATTTTGTAATTATATAATGAATTAATAAATTAAATTATAATTATAAATTTAAAGCTAAGAAATAATAATATATATATTTTATTAATATATAATTAAATAATTAATATTTTGAAATTAAGTATATTGATATGTGTGAAATTTTAAGTAATGAATTATTAAAGAAAAAATAATATTTTAATATAGTAGATAATGTGATAGACAATCTAATGTAGAGAATAAGAAATACAAATTCTGTAAAATAAAAATAGAGTTTATTTTTTTTATATTTTAGAAAATTTGATGAAAATGCTCTAAAAGTAAAATAATAGTAATTTCCATTAATGTATAAATCTCTGTTAAACAATGCATTGACATATTCTCATTTTTCAATCTAATCTTGCATCCCCAGCAACAAAATGGCAAGTGGGAAAATCCAAGAGATGCCTTACTCTTCCAAACTTACTCTTTATTAGGATTAACCTTTTTTTTTTCCCTATCATTTTGTTTTTTGGTATCCTTCAAATAATAGCATCGTTGAATATTACAATTGTTCGTCTTACAGGCTTTACCCACCAACTGCTTTAAAATTTAAAAGATTTTGAAGGTATATTTTCTTTACTTAATTTCTCAGCTAAAATAATTGAATGATCATTTTTTTTTTTGGTTGCACCTTTTCCCCCATATATTTACTTGTATTTGTATGATCTCTCATTTCATTTTGACACACACACACACACACATATATATATACTCGTGAATGTAAGTTACATACATGTGAGTGTATATATACTATACCAAAATGTGTTTGAAAATATACTTTGTATAATATTGTGAAAAATTCTCATATAATAATTTATTTCATTTTAGTCCAAACAGTAACATAAAAATTTAAGGTACTTGTAAACTTGGTACTATCTAATTTTGAAAACTCAAAATATAAAATTATCTTAAAGAAAATATTTTACAAAAAAATATATTATAAAATATCAACTCTTTTTATAATACTAAACATGCATTGCATGGTTTTCACACTAGTGTATACAAATATATGAATCAAACGAACCCAAGTGCTTAACGAGCCGAAACGGAGATTGTTTAAGCTCATCTCGTTTATCTAATAAAGCTTATTTTGTTTTTCGGACTCGGTTTATTTATTAAATAAACGAACCTAAGCCAAATCTATAATGAGCGGAGTCCGAACTTGTTCAAGACCGGCTCGAATCATTTCCCTCCCTGCCTGAAAAATATAACAATAACCCCGTACCAAATACAAAATGGCTATCTACCAAGAGGTAATGTAAAAGTGCAGTCCTAAAATGAAGAGGTACCGCTAAAAGCAAGAAGTTTCATGCAAGGTATCATGAGGGTTTTTTTTTTTGCCATTCTATCCTAAGTAGCTATAAAAATCCTCAAATTAATGTACCATTCAGAAATTTTTCCAAATTAGCACCCTCCATTTCAAAATGCATAAAACAAAATGTGCTTTTCTTATAAATAACATTTAACGCTACAATCAAATTTGATTGGAAATGTTAAAATCCTTTGTACCAAAAACAAATTTTCTTTATGCATTTTCTGTGTAAAATTTTATAAACTGAAAACACAATACACTTATGCGTTTTCTGTGTTTTCTTCGTGTTTCATTACATAATGAAAATACATTTTCTTTATGTGTTTTATGTGTAAAGTTTTACATATAGAAAACACAATACATTTATGCGTTTTTAGTGCAACATTGAAAACATATTATATTAATGCGTTTTCTTACTAACATATTAATTCACCCCGTTACATTTTGACGGAGGGATGTAAAATTTAAATAAATAGAAAATGCATAAAGGTTATGCGTTTTCACATAAAGGATGCTAGCTTAGGAAAATTTATGAGTGGTGTACTTTGGAAATTGTTCTCTGTGGCTAGAATGGCAAAATAAAGAGTCTTGATTACAAAATATGGAAAAAGGGTTTGTTAGGCTACAATTTTTAAGCACTAAAAAAATTATATGGACGCATTTTAAAATTTTGAACTTATTTAGACCAAAATAATAAAAGCCAAATATGTGCCAATTTTTTATAAAAATAAAGAGAAGCTTGAGCTTTCTTCACATAATTTTATGATAAATCTAGGGGAGAAAAAAATTTCGGGTACCCGACCCAAATTGCCTAAAATTCGTGTTCGGGTTTGGATTTTATTTTTCCAAAAATTCAAGTAATTCGGGTAATTACCTTAAATACCTATTATATATATGTGTGTGTATTATATAAGAAAACGACGATGTTTCATGTATATAATTTGGGTTCGTTTCGGATAATTTGGGTTTGTGTTTTACCCAAAATCGGGTTCTGTTCGGGTTCGAATTATTATAAATAATTTGGGTAATAATTCTGGCAATTCGGATTCAGTTAATACAATATTATTTTCAAGTAATTTGGGTTCGGGAATTCTATATTTTTTTCAGGTAATTCGGGTTCAGAAAATTTGGGTCAGGTATTTTCCGAATTTTTCGTATACTCTCCCGATGCATCCCTTTCATACTTAGAGCATTTGCGTTAGATTATCTTAACGAGTTCCCTAAAATACATTAAAAAAAATGAGTTATATATCTATTTTTTTGTAGAATCTCTAGTTCTTACTGTTGGCCCTTTTTTTTGGCAAATATTTAATAATACAAGTAATAAATATGTAATAAATAGAGATTGCGATAAATTAAATAGAGATAAGGGAAGAGAGATTGCAAACAAATTTTATAGTGGTTCAACCAAATATCCGTTAATCTCCTATGTCCACCCTCTCAAGTCAAACTACTTGAAATTTCGTTACTTCCAACGAAACAATTACACCAACAGCTAGCTTCACGGATACTACTTGAGACATCTCCTCAAGTTAGAAACAAACCCTCAAGAGTGACACAGCTTTGGACTCAAAACTTGATCTAAGAAATCTCTAAATTTATATATGAAGATGGTAGAATAAGGCTAGAAAAGTAGTAAAAGAGAGAAGTAAAGAGATTGTTACTCAATGGGATGATTTGAACATTACTTCAATGTCTTCATTTATATTGTTCAATGACAACTCAAGTTATGAAAGCAATTTTTGAAAGATGGCAATAAATCATCAAACTCAATTTCTGATCACATGATCGTTGGTTGTTAGCATTGTGTTTGTCGTCGGTCGTTGTGTTTGTCGGCTGTTAATAGTTCGTGGTTGTTTTAACCCCTTTTTGCTTAGAATGGTTAAAACACGAAAGTTGTAAATATTTAAATTACCTTTCTAGAAAGGTAAGGTATACTTTTTATTGGATATACGAGCTGAGAGATATGCCTATTTTAAGAAGCAGCATCGATTTTAAATGCTTAAACTATTTTTCTTCATTTTAGTCATTTTCCATTTTGAATTGGATTGTTACCAAAACATAAAATTTGTATATATTTGAATTATTTTTCTATACATATTGTATAACCATCCATTGAGGTTATGAGATAGGAGATATGACCATTTTATCGAATAATTTTTATTGAAATATATCGTTTAAGTATCTACTTCTTCAAAACTTGTTTTTCTTCGAGTTATATTGCGTTTTGAGCTTGTAACTGACTTTATACCTTCATACAAACTT
>MKEJ01065950.1:0-13920 GCA_001753735.1 Embelia ribes
TGACCCAAAATTTTCTAACATAAATCTCTTTTAATAATTAGGAGTGTTGATAGAAATTCTTGTCCTCGTGAGCGAATAGGCTGAAAAAGCAGTTGTCTGAACGATTTGCTATGAACGATCTTGGAAAGGCTAAACAGATCCTTGGTATTAGAATTAGTCGAGATAAGATGGTAGGGAAGTTGTATCTATCGCAAGATGATTATATCGGAAAGGTTCTAAAAAGATTCAGTATGCAATATGCTAAGCTAGTTGGCACTCTTTTGGGTAATCAATTTAAAGTATTAAAAGGCAATCACTTAGTATTGATTCAGAGCGTGCCTATATGAAAAAGATTCCCTACGCTTCAGCAATTAGCAGTATTAGATATGTTATGGAATGCACAAGGCCAGATATTGCACATGCAATGGGAGTTGTGATTAAGTGTATGAGCAATCTAGGAAAATATCATTGGGAAGCTATGAAATGTATTCTTAGATATTTGCAGTGTACCACAGAAAGGGTTTTGTATTTTGAAGGTAAAGATTTCGAATTGCGAGGTTTTGTTGATTCCAACTTGGCAGGTGATCTTGAAAAGAGAAATAGTACTACAGGGTACGTATTTATTTTGGGTGGTACGTCTATCTCTTGGGCTTATAAGTTGCAAAAAATTGTGGCTTTGTCTACTACAGAAGTGGAATATGTAGCAGTGGCTGAAACTAGTAAAGAGATGGTATGGTTGTAAAATTTCTAGTTTAAATTGGGAAAAGTGTGAAAGGATAGTATTCTCTATGACAATAGTCAGAGTCATAGTTGCCGAATTTGGAAGCAGAAGCGGGAATAGTCAGGAGAAACGAAAGCGGAAAACGCAGTTAAAAATATAAAAAAAATGGAAAACGTAGAAAACTTATTTAGTCTAATATTGATTTTCAGATACGATAAGTGTGGGAAATATAGAGAAAACTTATATGATTTTTTAATCTAATATTGAAAAATATTTTTCAAATTTATAAATACTCGTTATACGTAGACTTTTATACTTATATTTAATAGTTTTTATAAACTTATTACTTATAATTTAAAAGAATATACATTAAAAAAATTATTTTAGCATAAAAGTACTAAAAATATTATATTTCAATATGTTTTAATTAATTTTTATTTAATTTTTTTGAATATGAACTCGTCAAATTTTCTATAAGTTTTTTACTAGTATCAGTAATGTTTCCTAGTTGTTTTCTCTGCATTTCATATGTGTATCATTTAAGTCTCTGAAACATTTCCTACGTATTTTCGAGAAGTTTCCTATGCATGTCCAAAACGTTTCCTACGTGTTCTCCTTCAAAAAAATTTAGCATTTTACCTTGGTACTGGAAACCGGTATTTTTGATAATTATGGTCAGAATGCTATTTATTTAGCTAAAACTTCAACTTTTCATTCAAGAATGAAGAACATTGAGTTGAAGTACCATTACATTCGTGAGCTCTTAGAGAAGATGGTATTACAACTTGTGAATATTAAAGAAAGTGAGAATCTCCTTACTAAGATAGTGACCTTAGATAAGCTGAAACTATGCATGGCTTCAACTAGCCTTGAAGTTTCAGGTTTCAAGAATTGATGCCTATTACTGGTATGAGTAGATCATAGTTGAGAAGATAGAGCATAAGATTGTGCAAGAGTTCAGTCTCCAAATGGGAGATTGTTGATATTGTGGAATCTGAAGATAGTTGTGGAACTGAAATTTGGCTAAGTGCTAGAACCAGTTGGGACACCCCCATTAGTTCAGCTGGGGAGGCCCTTATAGCCAAACAGTCCTCTCAGTATAGCTAGAAAGATCTCAGGTCTAACCAACCGGAGGTAGTACCAAATGACATGTTTTCGAATATTTGATATTAGAAAAATATGAAAAGAGATCAAATATTTTCCATCTTATTTTAACATACCAATAAGCATTTATTTAGGATGAAAAGCCTAGTATAAATTTAACTTTTTCTTTAATCCTACTAATGCTAACATATGTGTGTACCAATTGAGTGCATTTATTTAGGATGAAAAGCCTAGTATAAATTTAACTTTTTCTTTAATCCTACTAATGCTAACATATGTGTGTACCAATTGAGTGCAATTATGAGATAGTGGTGCAAAAGAGAGAGAGACAAAGAAAAATATTGTGTACCCTTATATCTCTCACGTAGTGAAACACTCCTCGTTTGGATGCCCCTAGACGTAGTCAGATTAACAAACTGGGTCAACAAATTTTTGCATATTCTTCATTTTGTTATTTGATTTTTCATATTAGTCGATAATTCTATAACATCAAATTGAACTCGTAAAACATTCATACCCTGCTCAATCCAATTACATAAGATACAGTTAAAATTTGCACATAATTTGGATAAGAAAAAATAACCTTTTAAATTTTGAATTGAGTAGAAATAACCAATTCTGCCCTTATCATATTTTATCTTATTATTTCTCCTCATGATTATGAAGTGTAATTGTGACAATTTACTTAACAATATGATGATTAAACATTCTAAATAAGGAAATGATCAATCTTTTCTGAAAATCCAAAAAACAAAATGTATCAATTCCTTATGGATGTGAGAGGGTATTAATATGTTTACATACCTATTGTTTAAGTTTTTCAAAGTTTCTTAGAGTTGGTAGGAAATAGTGAAAATAGGTGTTATTTAACAAAATATCTTCAACACTTACTCAACCATATGAAGAATATACTACAATTTAACTTACAAAAGAAAGTTATTGTAAATGTTAAAAGTGTGAGATATTAAATTTTCCTATTTAAGTTCACATTTATTTAACTAACTTAAACTGTTTTTCACTTCCGTTGCACAAAATTAAAAACAAAAGCCAAGTAAATAAACGTGAAAGGGATAATTGCACTTTAGCCCCCCATTTATCTAAAGTTTCACAATGCCACTCCGAAACAAATTGAAATTGCCTGAAAAAGTCTGGCAGGGACTGCACTAAAACCACAATAATCGTCATCCAATTCATTAATTATAAGAATTTGGAATTGGATAAATGAAATTAAAATCAGATATCGTATGGGGCACACCAAAAGAATGTTTCCCATATTTAACTATGATGATGCAATTTTAACAAGGAAATAGGACATAATTTGATAAAGAATTTAAATTTGATATATTAGTTAAGTTTAAATTTAACTAAGATTTTGCTATTCAGTTATTCCCATGTTAAAACCAAAATTCCCAATAAGTTATCAAATTAGCATGGTAGAAGTATAAGAGTACATATGCTAAATATAAGTGCTAAAATGAGAAATCATATAAAATGTGGGGAGAAAAATACAAATATAAAAAACTTCAAAGGAAAACAAAAACTAGAACCTTTCTCCCTAACAAGTAACAACTATTTCATCAACTCCATTGGCCTTATAGTTGTAGGGGTGATCTTGATGACAAGCCCTGGGAAAACATCGTCCGGATCGTGAATGTGCGGATTCTTTTCGACAATAAAAGGATCGCCACACTTGTCGCTGATTGTGTGGAGGGTCTCTCCTTCACGAACCACGTATATCTCGTCACAAGGCCGGTTGAAGAACCGGTTCCCTCTCACCGGAGCCGGTTCATCCAAATGCATATATTCCTCTTGGATCGAGGCGAATAAAACAAGCATTATTAGGACGATTGCGCAATAGCATGTGGTCATATCGGCAAGGGCAATGGAGACTTTGATGGATTTAGGTGTGTACGAGTAGTAAGCCATTTCTAGGTGTGAGACGTGTTTGTGCAATTGTGTGTGTATATATGTATATATATATATATATATAGGTGGGGGTGGTACGTGAGTTGAGGTGGTTAGTGTTTTCGTGGGCTTCTTGTAGGTGACGTGGAGTTGAAGTTGGTTTTAATTAAACGTCAAAACAAGTGGGGTTATTATTCACAATGGTCCCCATAAGTTTAATATAATTTCTTTTTATCCCCAAAATTTGAAAATCTGTCATGGTTGGTTCCTATCGTAACCGTAATGTCATTCTAAATCATGCGTTGATCCAACGTGGTCTACTAGAAGTAAAATATTGTTTCATAATCACTTATATCTATATATTCTCCTACTTTGACCACTCTAGAATCTTCAATCCTAAGAAAACACCATAAAATAATCAAATTGGTTAATTTTCTCAAATTTTAGGAGTGTGAGTGTCTGAATTAATTGGAACTATGGGGACCAAGTAATATTTTGGTCCAAAATTGGGGACCACTAATGTAGTTTACAACTAGAAGTAGTTTTTAAACTTCAAAACAGGTGCAACAAAAGCAATTACATTTGGCTCTCAAAGTCTTACGTGTACTTTTTGACCAATTGATCAACTGAGCTATGAGAGAAATTAACGACTCCTCTATTGTTTTTAATTTCTTATAGGAGACTCCTTTATTGTATTATTTGCGGATTATGTTTTTGGTGACCTTTACAATTTTTTATAAAATGGGTGGAAAAAAAAAGAGAGAAAACCTTGGTGTTTCAAGGGATGTGACTGCAATTGTTTATAAATTTCCAAACCATTTATAAATTTTTGTCATATCATTCTATATAAAAATATATACACTTTTGGACTTGAATTCATAAATTTCATAAATTGAGGTTTATGTTTATAATTAAAAAATTGATATTAGTAGCAACAGCAGCTATTAAGACGTTTGTACTTGAAAAGTAAGTACTTGATAGGTTTAACAAACATAAATATTTACTTCCGGGACCAATTTTCTAAAGGCGCTTTGCTAAAGATAAATCAAAGCCTTTGAATGAAAAAATTAAATGCTAGATTAAAAGTATTTTTTTCATTACATTTCATGCGAAATCCATTATTTTATTTTTTGGGATTTAATTTTTTTTATGCAATGGCCAGTATATATTTTTAGCAGTTGTCTTAATAAAGTCACTTGTCCCCGACTTTCGTCTAACTTGAAAGAAGGGCAAAGGGAAAAAAATGTACCAAAATAGGCCTAAAAAATCTGTAACCCGATATAGCTTAGGACCCACTTTAAAAGATGCGTGATTAAGGGCATATTTGGTTACTTCCGATAACAAATATTGAAAGAGAACAAAAAATTCTTGAGGTTAAAATTTAAAACTCTCTATGTGGATCGGACGGTTAGTAAATAATTGAAAGCTCATAAATAAAAATGGGTCCATTTGAGTTGAAATAAATCAGAGTCGTAACCGCATGAATTAAAACAAAAACCCTTTCCAAAAGTTGTTACATGTGACGTTATATGCATTCAAAAGTGACGTAGAAAATAATATAAAAAAACATTAATGTGCATATGCAACTGTGAAGTAAAATTGATTTGGAGTGAGATTTTATAACACAACTATTATAAAAATATTTACGCATGGTAAAGAGAGTCATTATTTTAATTTGAATTTATTTCTTTTTTCTATGTATTAATACGTTTTTACATAATTATATGTATAAAATCTCATTAATTGCTTTTTGTTGAATAATAACCCGTCACTTAATACTAAAAAGACCCATTAGTAATCAAGAGAGGGGCAATGTAATAATAACTCCATCAGTCGGACGAGTAACGTAATAACCAATAATAATATCATGATCGGATTTGAGTTTTAATGTCATATTAAATAATAGCACATTACTTACTATTAAAAAGATCCATTAGTAATTAAGAGAGAATAACATTATGTACCATGGGAATTTATGATATTTATTCGACATGGGAAGTTTAATGCTTTTCGATCCTATCAACTGTCAAATAACACATATGGAGTATCTTAAAATGTTATCGGCTTACATGTCAAGGGTCTCATTTATATTTTGTTAAGCAAATATACATTATATTTTACTAACAGCAAACTCTGTAAGGTAAAATATATAACCGCGTATTTTTATATCTTCTCCCTTTACATATTTTCATTTCCTATACTATTCTCAAACCTATTTATGTTGTTTGTGTAATTCAAGCCAGTTAGAAAAACACTTTGTTCTTAGAGATCAAGAATTAATCAAGGATGTACTTTTGAGTAATACGGAAGACGCTGATAAAATTGTTTGGAGTCAAACGTCGGATGGGAATTTTTCTGTTAAATCGGCATATCAAATAAGAAAGGGGGTTTCGGGAATGCCAGCAATCAAACGGAAGAGTGATACGTTTGAAAAAAAACTTTGGGGGCACAAGCAAAACCTAAAATTAAACATTTTATGTGGCGAGTTATAAACAATACGATTGATGTCCATCAATACTTGGCTATTAGGAAAGTTCCTAATGATCCTATTTTCACGGTTTGTGCCACGGAAGAGGAAACTAGCACTCATCTGCTTACTCGATGTGAGGTTGAAAAAATAGTTTGGAAGTTGTCACCGCTCAAAATAGATAGGCCCGAAGCTCTAAGAACTTATCTTTTCAATTGGTGGCATGGCTTGAACAAGTGGGCAGGAAATTTGGGAAAAGGAAAAAGCAATAGCTTCCATGGCTATGTATTTTTGTTGGCACATTTGGAAGGACATAAACGAATGGGTTTTTGAAAAACCAAAAACGGATCCACATCGAACTGTGGCTAGAGCAATAAAAGAATTTTATGAGTTTGTTGATACCAATCCTACCTTGATGGAGAATAAGATTTCGAAGAAATGAGACAGAGGTTATAAAATCAAAAAATCTTCATTTTGAGGTGTCTTGGCAGCTACTTAAGGAGTCGTCGCGTACTCAAATAGGGATAATTCTTTGATATTGCTTTACTTGATTGTTAAATTAGGCAAAATCTAAGTTCTTTTTTGAGTATTATGATTGTGACAAAACAGTATTTGTTATTGCCAAAAAGGCCCTAAGTTAGTTGAATCATTTCGGTGGAACGAGAATATCACTTAGTTTTCACCCATATATGTTCAGATTGTAGGTTATAAGCCATCTTCATTAATTAATAAAATATTTATTTCTTTTGGGGGAAAAAAATGGTGTGGTTTCTTTTGTCATTTAATATTTTTTTTGGTCAAGTGTTGGCACATTTTTATGGTTACACAATTTCTCAAAGGTCGGTTGTGGGCATTTAGAAGTTGATTTTCTTTTTCTAGTAGCCTTCCCCACAACCAACCCCTAAGTTGGTTTTCTTTTTTCTTGCTTGGTTGACTTCTTTTTTAATTTAAAGTTTGATGATGTGCTTTATAGTTTATAAATATTTGTTGTGCCTATCACCGTTCAATTGATAATTACAAGGTCTTTTGGAATTAGATTTATTTTTATTTTGTCAGAAGTCTTATTTTCTGTTAAAACTCGGTTTGTACATGCCCGAGTTTGATCAGAAATATTTTGCTTCTTTTGGAGATATTATTTGTTTTTGTTTAATTAATTAAATATTTAAATGAATATTATTAACCTGAATATCTTATAGAATTATTAACTACTAAACATGTACTCATTGATATATTAAATAATTACGATATTTTATAATTCTTGGTTTAATTTATATTTATAAAAGGGTAAACTTGTTAACAAAACTATATTATTCATATAAGAGGACAATTTTTTTTTTAATTACTAGGTTTGATATGAATTATATGTGTTAATGCACATAAACTAATATATATCTAATTTAAGCTATAGGGACAAATATATGAATGAAATGAGCCGAGTCGGGATTATTCAAATTTGGCTCGTTTAACTAACAAGATCTATTTTGTTGTGTATACTGGGTTCGTTTATTAAATGAACAAGCTCGATCCAAGCCTTTGACGAGCTAAGTCCAAGCTTATTCGTGAACGAATCAGTTCATTTGCATTTTTAAATAACTGGCTATACAGAACCACACCCTATTGGCACAACTGTATATATAAATATTAACATTACAAAGTTGTAAACTTGAACTAAATAACCATAAGAGGTGAACATTATTAATTTATTGCATTCGAATTACATTATCTGTTAAAATTATTAATCTTCTTTAATATTTTTTATTTATAATTTTAGAACATATTTATCGGGTTTAATTAGAGCAACTGCTAGCTAGATTAAGATCCTACTGGAACATAATTTCACACCGAAAGGGGTGAAATTATAGAGAGGGGGGTTGCGGGGACCTCGAACGAAGTAGTGTGTGTTTAGCATTACGTTGGTTTATAGATGGTACCGGACAACCACGACAAGTTGTGTTTCTAAGATATAGTGTTACGAAAGATGGAATAAGTCTTTCGTTAAAGGTGTTCCAATTGTTTCGTTGTCGATCATTTTCTCGATTTTAAATAGAGAAATGGGCGAATTCTTTCAAGTTTAAGTTTGTAATAAAATAAGATTGATCTCATAGAAATGCTATGCTGATAATCAAATAATTCAATTAGCTGGCAGTTGTAACTAGTATTGAATACCAGGTGTATGTAATTCAAGGCATATGGATTATTCAATGTAGTAGCATAAGGGCTCATACCCTTGTCAATTTTTTTTAATTAAAAATTGGATAATATTTGATTACTTAATTTTTAAGATAAATTTATTTGCTATTTTGATTTAAATAATTTTAAAATCTCAAATTAAATATATTTAATTCTTTTTTAAATAAAAATAAATTAACTTATTTATTTAAAAGAGACAGGAAACAAACCTTACTATAATATATTTGGAGGATGTAGAGGCCAATTTTCTTCAAGTCTAGGTAGTTGCTCAATCGCTTCTCTCGATAAGGTTTGACCCATGTTAATTCTTTCATAATTATTATTAACTATGGTAGGGATAATTTATAATTATTTATATTATCATCCAACACTTAAATGAGTTTTATCGTTATGGTTACATATAATGTCTCAAAAATTTCATATAATTTTTTGCGTTAATAAATGATATTGTTTACCTTTATTGATGCATTCGTAATTTCGTTAAATCTTATACGTTATTTTTTAATATTGTTGTGGAGGTTTTTGGAGGTTTATATTGTGGGTTGAAATTCTGTTTCTGCGCCTAAGTGCCGATACACAGAGAGTACCGGTACTCAGAGACTCTATACCGGTGCACAGACCCTTTATTTTGTTCAAAACTCACTGGAAACTGTCACACAAAGTTGTATATTAGTACACGGTGGGTACCAGTACACAAAGCATCTGTACCGGTACACCCAGTCAACATGAAAAAGTTGTGGGCCCTATTACGTTTTAGCTTTTAATTCAACTTTCTCTTTAATTTTTCAATTGTCCGAAAATATAAAAAGCAGGAGAGAGAGTGTGTAGGTTCTTTAAGCTCCAATTATTTTCGTCAACGATCCATCTATCTCGGGAGTTGGCTTAGAGATAAAAGGTAGATTTTTTTGGAGTCGTAAAAGCCAAAGGTATGTTTTGATCCAAATTTCGTTATCTTTTTCGTTTTCCGTAACCTTTCGGGTCTGAGAAAATAAAGTTTATATAAATATTTCTTGTATCTAATAGGTGTTTTTCTTGGCCAGATTCCAACCAATCCGAGTATAGGAGATAGGTCGAATCGGGAGGCTAATTTGGAACAGAATTGGGGGTTTGCTCGAGAAGTCTTCGGGATCATTTTATGGGCTATTCAGGTACGGCAGATTCATATTACTACTATGAATATGAGGATTTGTGTTACGTGTTTATGTATGTGATTTTGTAAATTATGGAATTTCGGGATTATGAGGTTGAAATGAGTTATATGGAGAATTTATGTTTTAAATAGAGGAATTCTATTTATGAAAATTCATACAAGTATTATCCAATTTTTAAAAAGAAATGCCTACATTGGAGTATGTTTAATTATGAGCATTCGTATATGGCATTGTATTACATTATTATGCTTGCATTCATTATTATCCGAGCATTTCATACATACATGATCATGATTCATGAGACATTGTTTTCGGAATGAAAATGTGGAGATTTTCGGGATAGAAAAGGCATGAGCATTCGTGAGTCGAATTGAGTCTTTTCTATTTCTTTTTGGGGCTAGAACAAATTTTACCAAACTAAAATAAGAGATTTTATGAGCGGTCTGACAGCTCTGAGTCAAGCCTATGAATCGAGATACGTGCATTCTCGTACTGTTTCATATGGTATATAGGGCGCTGGTAGTCCTGGCGGGGAGCCGAATCAAAGATACTAGTCTCATTTTTTGTCGAGTCTTGTTGGTTTTGCATGAGAAACCTATTTGGACTTGGAATGAGTATTGATTATGAGATATGAAAAATGAGAAATGTGGAATATGAAAAATGTGAAAATTATGAGTATGCTGAAAAACGTAAATTTTGGGAATGTGTTTGGTTTGGAAAATGGTTTATGAAAATGGTATTTAGACTTTGTTGGAGCATTCATGCGGCATATCACATAGCATTGCATATATATACATATCATGAAGCCTTTAAACATGTATTTAGAGTTTTACTATAAATTTGATCGTATTATTTTTATTTCTTTCTATACAATGTGATTATAAATGTACAAAGGCATAGGGCCATAGCAGGGAGACTTAAGCTATCGAGGAAGCGATAACATCTTTTGTTATATTTGTAGAGGCAACTAATAGGGTATGTTGTATTTGTATTCGGACCTTATTTATGTATAATTTTCATTTGGTTAGTTATGAGTACTTAGCTTGATTCACGTATGCACACGCGTTTTTATTTTTTAGCTACAGTTTTATATATATTAGCATGTGGATCACTGTGCTATGACAACTGATGTATAAGTAATCAAGTTTTGTTTATGATTATGGATGTATGTTGGTAAGGATGGCGTAGACGTGTTTTGATTTCTTTTAGTTATTATGGTTATTATTAGTATTCTTTTCTTTCTTTTCTTGTTTTTCTTTTATTACTATCAGCTCGCGACCCCATGTTCATGGCTAGAATTTGGGGCGTAACAAGTTGGTATTAGAGGTAACTTGGTTACGTAAACCTAGGTAGTTTGCAAGTGGGAAATGTGATCGGAACGAGAGTTATATGCATGTTTATTTTGGTAGTAGGAACTTGTTTGGTTAACACGTGGTAGTTTTAATTATTACTAATACATTGTTATTAGCCTAACGATTTTGTTTTGTTTGTTGGTGATGTAAAGTAAGAATGGCACATGGTAGTGGTTGCAGATATCGGGGAGGTAGACGAGGAGCTCGAGGAAGGGGTGGTCGAGCAGGAGGACGTGTTGAAGAGGAGGTGTTGCCTATGCGTATGCGTGCTCATATGCGGGAGGAGATAGAGGTTAAGATAAGGGAAGCAGAAGGCATTCCCCCTTTGGAAGACATAGTAGAGGAGAATGAGGAGGAAAGTGAAGAAAAGGTTCCTGAACCTCAACTTCATGATCTACCACGTGCTCGACTGCAACTGGAAGTTGAGCATGCAGGAGAATTTCCAATTGCGGGGTCCTCTAATATGTTCAGGGCCATGGAAGTGACTTTTAATTGGATGGAAAGAGGTGCCGGTGGAAGTGATGATACACAGGCTTCAGCGGCTCAGACGCCTTTCCGTATAATGGATCCCCCCATCTTCAAGTGAGATGTCGAGCCAATTAAGGCTGAGGCGTGGTTGATGGGGGTTGAACAAATTTTTAAGTCGCTCTAAATGATAGATGATGACCCTAGGATGGCAACAAAGCCATCCTATCTATGGGGCAAAGCCAAAGAATGGTGGAAAAGTCAGGAGGAATTTCAAGGGCCGGAAGATATGACTTGGACAACATTCCGGGAAATATTTTTGGCTGAATTATTTCCGGATATGGAATGGTAAAGGAAACGGAAAGAATTTGTGAACCTAGTGCAAAAAGGCATGGCGGTTCAACAATATCAATAAGCTTTTACGAGCCTTTCTAGGTACGCACCAGAACTCTTCCCTACTGAAAAGCTTTGATGTCGGTGGTTAGAAAAGAGTTTATATCCTTCTATTTATATACTGATAGCTTCAAGCTTATACAAGTCTTATAAGCATTGTGTGAGCACCGCTATGAAGATTGAATAAGGCATACTCGCTAAGTAATGTATCAAGGGTACTAATTTTTTGAAGCTTTTAGGAAAATCATCAGGGTTAACAGTTCAAGATTCTGGAACAAGTTCGGCCAAATAGGGTAGCTATGTTTGTGGTGGCAATCATGGGGGTGGTTTAAACATTGGCAGTAGTGGTGATAGGAAAAGATCTCGGGAGGCCTTTACTTCATCTTCTCTGGGCCGGTATTCTTCGAATCAGCCAGCACCTTCTGGGTTTATAGTTCGGGGCCTAAAGTGTTATTCCTATGGCCAATCAGATCACATATTTTGGGATTGTTTATTACCTTGGATGTGTCATCTCTGTGGCATGAAAGGGCATATTTAGGTTGTTTGCCCTTAGACTTTTTGTCGCAATTGTGGCAATAAGGGCCATTTGAGTACTCGGTATCCAGAGAGTTTTACAATCTCTAGCAGTTATTGTAGACTATTCAATTTGCTCTTTCGATAGCAACACCTCGACAATCTTCTACGATACCATCTTCTGCTTCTTATCATAGTGCTAGGTCTTATTGAGGCAGTCTTTAGGGTACTGGGTCTTCACAGGGTGGATTTTAGGGGAGTGGTTCTAGGGGAGGATTTCAGCAGGGTCAAACTTCTCAGAGCCATGCTTGTGCTATAGCTTAAGTACCAGAGGTAGTTGAGCCTTTAATTGTTCAAGGTACATTTCCCTTTCTATCTATATGGTCATATGTTTTATTTGATACGGGTGTATCACAATCATTTTTTACATCACGTTTTGTTCATATGTTAGATTTGCCCATTTCTTGGTTAAATGAGCTGAATTATGTTGATACCCCAGGTGGGGACATTATTTATATGGATAGTATCTGTCGGGACTGTGAATTGATTATAACAGATCATATATTCGTATATGATTTCGTTATCTTTGACATGCGTGGTTTTGATGTCTTTGTTAGTGTAACATCCTAGGAAATTTCATATTTTATTCATGGTCTATATATGATTTCGGTGAATTGAAATCATATTAAATTTCCATATTGGGCCATATATTGGTATTCGATACATGCATATATATTGATATTCGAAGCATGTATTATGATTATATTCGGGGCATGCATTATGATCATAGTCGGGTATTATTATCTAGATTTTCGTGGACATGCATTGCATATCGAGATGTGTTTTTGTTAAATATTGGGGTGTTATTGCATATCATTGCATGGTATATCGAGTTTCAGGTATTGGGCTATGGATTTTTTTTGAGTCCATTTTATATCTAGATTTTATTTGAGATCATACAGGCTTTATGTATACTTTATGCCCATTTTTATTTCAAAATTTGATGCTATTTTTTTTATATACAATTTAGATAGCATATAAGAGTATCTTGCTTTCATATTTATACGTGAAATAGTTTCATTTCATGATTTATATGCTTGTAAATTCATGTCATGATAGGTGCATATTTATCATATATTTTTCATTCGTATCGGAGTTCATTTATTCAAAATTCGTATCAGGCATGGTAAGACATTCGCAACATATCAAGTCTTGTTGTACTTATTCTTCTCATTTCGCATACATGATTATATATGTGAAATGTTTATGTGTCATTATCTATATATATAATAAGCATATATGTGCTTATGTGCATGATTATGTGTCATTATATATATCTATTATATGCTTTGGTAATGACATATAATTTTATTTAATGAGAATTTGAGTCAAATTTTATAACTTGAGTCAACAATTTACACTAAATTGGTACGATAAATTGGTCACGGCTAAATGAGTAAAACTTAACATCTTTGTTCACAAAGTGTTCAAGCTTTTTGTTCCAATATTACAACCCACTACCAAAACAAAAAAAAAAAAAAGAAAGAAAGAAAGAAAAAAGTATTAACTTAGAAAACCCATTTTACACCCTTTGATTTCTTAAATTTCGGGGTTGATCCGGCGAAACGGCTTATAGATTTGGAGTCTATGCATTCTCTTATTTACTATATTCTAGAATAA
>MKEJ01065957.1:0-13203 GCA_001753735.1 Embelia ribes
AATGTCCTAACTTGCACCCTTGCCGTCTCTATTATTCTGCCTGTATTTCTCATTTTCACAAGTTGATAGAAAGAGACATGATGAGGAATTGGGCAGAGCTTTTACCTGATCTGCGAGCGCCTAGTTCCTTTCCAAGATCTTGTATCCTTCGGCGGAGTTTGTTCAGCATGTTCGGCGGAGTTTGTTCAGCATGGCGATGCATCGCAATGCAACAGAAACGCGGACATCCTCTGAGGCCATTCCCGTGGCTAATGCAGGCCGAGGATGAAAACAACGAAAGCGGCACCTGAAACTTTTATAGCCTCACCGAAGAAAAAATATACAATTTCATACTTCCTGAATCAAGGGGGAAGATGTGTATCGAGACCAAGGGGTGGTTAGTGACGTCGTCTTAGCCGGGGGAGATAAGCTTGGTGCACCCTCTGACACGTGTACATATACCTCTTCCCCACCAGAGAACATTCAAGAACTAGGATTTGGGTTTTATGGATGGCCACCAGTTTCTGCGCAGGGCAGTGTTGTCGTCAGCCCAAATTCGTCAGAGGAGTACGTGTCGATGGTTATTCACGGTGGCTCTAGCTGTTTAGGGTTTTGGAGACCGGGGGACAAGGCATGGCATGTCATCGAATATCGCAAAGGAATGTTTGACGCCATCGAGTATTATAGGTAATTTTGAATTTATGGTTTCACATTTCGTGAACTCGACTTTAGGTGTCGGTTTCCAGTTCTCAGATTTAATAGCTTCTTAAAATAGAATTATAATGTGTCAATATAATTAGGGCCTAAGCCAATAACTGAAAAAAGGGTGGTTGGATGCTGTAGAAAGTTTATGTAGGAGGTTAAAAATTACTTAGAAGGCTGCTAAAACCGCATAAAAAGATTCTTACACTAGTTTTTAATAGGAACAAAAATTTATAAAACACTATCATCAATTTAAGGTTGTGGAGTTAATTTAATCCCCTATAGAAACTGTTAGCTTAATCCCTAAATGTAGTTTTAGATTTTTGCAAACGGAAATCATATAGAGGCCAAAGCAGAACTTAGGAAAATTGCAAATGACCGCAAGCAAGTTATTAATTTCATTGGTGGATTTAATTTGTGAAAAAATGGGTGTATGTGATTCTATTGTGTACAAGTTTGTTGTTTTTTCGATCCGTGTCTGTATTTCAAAATTGCAGGGGCAAATTCTATGCTGTTAATATCCTTGGAGAGGTGTGGGTGTGCGATGTGCTAGAACGGTCAAGTAACTCTAATCCTTTCTCGATGAAGATGGTTGGAATAATACATCGTGAACGGAAGTACAAACAACCATATTTAGTCAAATCTAGGGAGCGTTTACCTGTGGTTTTCCGAAACGGAGTGGATTGCGATGAGGATCTTAAATATGGTGTTTCTAAATTTGTGGTGTTTGAATTTGATGTCGATCAAGGAAGATCAACAGAAGTGAAGAATTTAGGAACCATTGCAATCTTTTTGGGTCATAGTGCTACTTTGTCTATTCAGACAAGCGAATACCCAGGTTTAATCCCTAATTCTATTTATTTTACAGATGATTGTTTTGAGTCGTACGTTTGCCATCATCTGTCCGAGGGAGGAGGCAAAGACATGAGTGTGTACAACTTGGGAGACGGAACCCGACAACCTCATTATGGCCACAAATCAATGAGCACAGTTTCCCCTCCAGTTTGGACATTTTTAACTTTTAGATAAGTTATTGGTAAAAACAAGGTTTCTTGGTTCTCTTTATCGCATTTTTATTTGTGCAAATCAAATATTATTATGTCTCCATATGTTAGAATGATAGGCTGGTATTATGTTGTTCTTCGAAGCTGTTAAATCTACATTTGATTTGATTCAAATATAAATTTTGAATGTGTTGATAACTCATTGCATGATTAGTAGTAGACTTAACTTCTTGCAGTAATTTCGTTGGGCAAGAAAGTAGTAACAAAGTGATAGTAGGTGTATTGTTTCCGTGTTTTCTTTCATTCAGATTAAGGGTGTGAGAGTTAACATACATGTGGATCCGCTTTAGAACGAACAAGTTTTAAGCCTATTTGGTCCCATCATGTGTACACGCGTCCAAGAAAATGAACAATTAAGAGAGCTGTATATATACCATTGAGAATGTATTACATAAAAACAAGGAGGTGAAAACAATGCGAATTTGCATCGTGTGTTGCTTGCTTTTATTGGATGTAACTCTACAAATTTTGATTTACAAGAATGATGAAAGTAAATAATAGAAGACTGATAGCCTGCAGAGGATGGAATTTAAACTCTTATGCTAATTGTTGATGTTCACAGTAATAGTCTATAAAATAACAGAACACATATTACTAAAAATAGTGTCCGAAATGGCCACTGCAGATAAGACTATTCGCCTGCATGAAGTGGTCCTTATGTCCCACCTCCTCGGGTACATTCCCATACTTATTTCCAAGAACTTGAATAGCCTAGTCAAGGCATTCCAACCCTCAGGGTATTTTCAATTGGAACTTTATTTTTTGGATCATTCATCCTGAAACTAGATCAAAGAGACGCTAGGCCTGAAACCTGAGAAGTTGCGTATGTAAATTTGTTTTCTATTTTGTAATTTTATGTTGTAAGAAGTCTATTTCTCTTGAGCATAGTTCTGTTTCCTCTTCTCGAACTTTTTTCTTTTCGGGGTGTGTTGGCAGATGACTTTTGCATGTTGAATGAAGTAACAATAAATTCAAACCAGGCTGTCACCATTAAGATGAGTAAAAAAGCAAATTAAAAGTAATAGTAGATCGTATCCTCACTCAGGATAATATGTTTATCAAATAAAAAACATCCAAATTAACAGTACTCCTTGAAAGAACAAAACATGGTGAAACCTTAAAAGATTAGATTTCATTGATCTCTGTAAAACCCAGGTAATCTCCAAGTTACAAAGATGGCTCGAGGATTGAACCCACAAAACAGAATCTTAAACCTAACAACTGCTCCGAAGAAGTAACATCCCAGTAAATACATAACTTGTAATTCTCAAACTTTCGCACATATATACTATAATCATATATCACACTCGATTTCACCACCAATTTTATCACAACTCACTCGGTTGCCAGCCGGTGAGTTCACCTGTGGGATGACAGTTTCCTTGACATGATTGGCGAATCTTACTCTGGGCCGCTCCAAGAGCTGTTAGGATTAGATAAACACAAGCGAAAAATATAAGATCCTTTACGTATGTATGGTGTGTTATGGTGAAAAAAGAAAAAAGAACAAGAATAACACAAAACCCAACTACCTTGCTTCTGCAATGAGCACTTAGATCACAGTGCATTTCCTTAAGACGGCATTTTGCAGATTCTTCTGCTTTGAGAGCTTTTGTGCAAGCCTCCTTGACCTGATACTGATTAAATTAAGTTAAAAATCACACAAAAATCACCAAAAAAGATTAAGCTAAATAGATATAACTACAGGGGCAATGCGTATGAAGTATTAAGTAACCATAATTAACTAAATAAATAAAAGGCGGAATTATCTATCCTCGGTTATATTCACCTGATCAATGCCAGCAGTAACTTGGCCATGGGAATTAACAGTAGACTTCAACATATTTCGGAGGCCAGACAATTCCTTAATAAGATCCAAAGCCACATCCTCTGCATCTAGCATCTGATTTTTTGAAAACTCGAATGCTCTATCCGCATTGAGACGAAATGAAATGCAATTGAGACAGTTGCAGAGTCCTCTACATCCACGTGGATTTCTTCTCAGAATGCCCTTCGAGTTATTAAGATAATTGAAAGAAAAAGATTCAACCCGGGATGACTTCTGATTCCAGCATTCCAATTCAAGTGCTTTTGTGCCTTGACTAGAATTAGATTGCACATCATTTCTATGCATAGTTTCATTATCACCAGAAGAACATGATAGAATAGTTGGAGATGTCATTTCAATTTCGGAATTCTCAGCACCAGAAGAATGCTCCAAATCTTTTAAAACATCAGATATGACCTGTTCAACGGGCAACGTGCATTTGTTGGGAGAATCGAAAGGTTTTAGCTGCTCAATACTCTTTTCAGCAGATACCAATGTTAGCTCATTACCAGATGAATCAGCATTAGAAATCAGTCTACGAGTAGAAGGATTCGACGGCAAATCACCTCCTGGATGCTCTGTGCTAGAATAGTTTGCTTCATATTTGTCCTTTGGGGTTTGTTGGCAGTCTATGTCTTCCATATGCAAGTGCGTATTTGCTTTCTTTTCCTCAGGATCAATATTGACTTTTGCATGCAGTGGATATTTCGAGGCATCTATATCAAGGAGAATTATGATTAGCTCAGATTCAAGCAAAATGATTAGGCATTAAGAAGAAGAACATTATTTAGCTTCCTAAAAACTTTTTGAGCCAAAATTTGAGAAGAGTATATAATTTTACCAAGGGAATTAGAAGGATTATCATTGCTGACGTCCATCAGATATGGAAGCAATCTTCTATAGCTAAAAGAACTAGGATTTTTGAAGACTTTCCTTCGCGAACACGGATTAAGAACCTAAAATTATTGAGTAAAAGAAAATGAATAAGAAAGAGTTGCAGTTGAGAAGCTGGATTAAAAAAACCATTTCAACAATGTTGAAGGGTTTTACCACTTTCCTCTTGAGAGTTGAGCCATTCATCAAGCAGATATCTTTGTGTGTATTTCCACAAGCAATATTATTGTTCTCTTTGGCAATATTCTTCTTTGGACTTTCTTCAATTTCTACCATTTTCATTTCAGGGATAGAGAAGATGTTCATGTCGGGTGGTGTCGCCTGAATATGTTCAGTATATTTATCAACTCCATTTGAACTTTCACCATTCTCTTTTCTTTTCTGGTCCTGGTTATCTAATTTAATGTCCTCTTCAGACGCAGATAAATTAAGCTGATCCGCAACCAGATCTTCACATGACAAAAGATTACTGAAGTTCTCAATGTTTCCATTTTCCAGTGGTTTTAAACTTTCTTCGCCTTCATCTTCACCTTTAGGATCACTGACGTTCACCAAGCATGAGAATTTTGGGTTTGTGCCGTTAGTCTTCGGGGAATTGGAAGAAACACCCAAATTGATTTTATCAATTTTTGGAACATTGTGTTCTTCATTAGGTTCATCGATGCCACTTGAACCAAGGCCATTCTCATTCACTGTTAGAACCTCAAACGACTGAGTGTCCCCTTCAGTTTTAGATAAATTAAGCCCATCTAGATTCTGAGCTTCACGATATGATTCAGAACCATAGTTCTTCATCTCTTCATTTTCCAGTGCTTTTAAGCCATCAGAATGGGCACCTTTATCATCTTTAGAGTTCTGAGGCTCTAAACCAAATTTCTCAGTTTTTAGAATGCCTATTGCACAAAAAAGAAAAAAAAAAACACAAGCGACTCAACATAGTCAGCCCCAATTGAACTTAATAGGCTCGGATGCATAATTTTTAACAAATAAATAACGAATAAATAAATCACTAACATGGCGAAACAGTGAAACTACAAGTATCATCTTTGACCATATCCATCAGAAAAGGCAACAGCCTGCTGTAGCTGTGTGAGCCTGGCGCTTTGAATACCTTCCTTCGCAAACTTGATTTGACAACCTAAACAAAGTTTAAGGCGCAACTAATATTAGCTGAATCCACATTTAATACTTACACACTCGTACGAAAGATACAATAAATCACTTATCATAACCCTCAAAACAAGAGGCAGTTCGGAGTTAATATTTTGTTATTGTTAGAGCAATGCATCTTTGACTGCCAAGTACTCTTTTTTTGGAAGTTCACTATGAAGTACTTAATTCCTATAATTATCTGATCATGCGCCATTTATTCCAAAAGGATCTAATCCACTATCCTACAAGGTTAGATAACACAGAAAAACCAATTTGAAGCTCTCGGGACACAACAACAAAAGGACACAAGTCATTTGGTTGTAAGAGAGAACAAAAAGTCTCAGAATTAAAAGACCTACAGCTCCATCTGTGTCACTTAATATCCAATTTAGCAAATTGCTAGTGATTTTTTAAGTTCAAATATATATAAGCCAGAGATTTACTCAAAACAATAAATAATACAATGCGTCTCTTCAGTCTGTCAAACAGCTTAAACTTTTAAATGAGTGGTACTATAGTAGCTTTTTAGTATACTGTATTAAAGAAGATTTAGTAGGTATTGATGTTAGGTTATAGTTCCAACAATTCAATTCAATTATCTGTTGTTTGGCTGGGATGGATACAAGTGAGGGGGAGTGTTAAGAGTTTATTAATTGTATTGAACCACATTGCTTGTGATGGAACTCTATGGCCATCGGCGGGCCCAGGATTTACAATTAGGGGCAGTCATTTTATACAAGAAATTTTCTTTTTTCTTCTTTTTTTTTCAGGGGCTATTTAAAAAACTTCAAATTTTATACATTATATCTATAGAAAATTCGGAGGTGGAGGGGGCTTAGCCACCCCTGGCCCCTCTTGGTCCTCCACTGTTCATCATTTTCTAAAAGCTTATATATTGATCTGGGTTTTTAATTTACAGGGCTCATTTTTTTTTTCTGATAGTCTAAAAATTTCCTTTAAAGTGTGAAGTGCACGAGATTTAGTATCTTATAAAAATGAAAACATGCTAGCCTATAGCTACATTGTGCACAAAGGTATCACAACAAATTTACTCAATACAACAACACCTCTAAGGGTGGTCTAAAATATTGAAATATAAAAAAAATATACCGATTTATTCGGAGACTCTGAATCTTTACTCTGACTCCCAACACGATCGTCTAACCCGATCTGATTCAAAACCGGCCCGTTATTTTCCCCTTTCTTATCGAATAACAAATTAGGTCCCAATTCATTGTCCCCATCGGTATCAGATAATAAGCTCTTTGGATCCTCAACTCGAAACCCTAAACCAGTTACTATACCTCCTTCGATCTTAGCAGGGGAGAAGATCCGGCGGGATCGGAGGTCCTTGACGGCGACCACTCGGGCTGACACGTCATCATCGCCGATCCCGGGATCCTTTCGCTTCAACTTCTTCGATCCGAGTGATTCATCGGAGAGAGATTGAGCGGAGGCGAGGAGAAGGTGGCGGCGCTTTGGACACACACACACTCAGAGAGAGAGAGAGAGAGAGAGAGAAAGAGAGAGAGAGATTGTGGCAAAGCTTTAGAGTAGCGGGAGGAATAGGGAATATGATTTGGCGGGAAGGGGGTATACAGATATTGGCGCCAAGCGTATCTAATCGGGCCAGTGTGTCTTGGGCCGCTATGGGATTAGTCCGGAGATATAACAGTATATAAAAATAGAAATGGGCCTTGATGTAATGGCCTGCGTTGGCCCGATTAACCTTCTATTGTAGACATTGGAGTACTTTTGATCTGGAACCATCTCATCAATACAGAAAATATGTAACATCAAACTGTACAATTTAATTTTTTGTGGGGCACGAAATTACTATATTTAAACAAAAATAGCTATAAATTGAGAAAATATTTATTATAATTATTTTAAATTAAAAATATATACAGTAATTTATCCTAAAATTACAGTAATTCATATTTATTGCAATGAAAAAAAATCCCCATTAGATCAGTTGGGTTTATAGCTGAGCCTATATAGGCAGGTTTTATTATTATTATTATTATTTTTTTTTTTATACAATGGGGCATTTGCAAGGGGGATTGGAACAGTGGACCTCCTAATAAGAAGTGGGGTTCTAATAGCCGATATTTAAAACACGGTTAGAATGAAATGGTTGTGAAGAGTAACGAATTTACCGAATTTTGTAGTTTTGATTTAAATTACAGTTCCAATTTTCCCGTATAATTAAGTAGCACTATTCACAGTTCACACATAATAGCAGACAAAACGAATTACATCTAAATACATCCATAATTACGTCCAAACTATCCAAAACCCGATATTCTAATGAAATAATTTTAAACATATACGTATAACGAAAATAATTACCATCTAAACTTATCACATGAGCCTAGACATAAAAGGTTATAACCAAGTACAAGCTTTGGACAACTAACAATACAAATACTAACAAATTACTTACCTAATCTCGTTTACAAAACTCTTAAAATTCAAATCCGACGATCCGCCTTCCTCGATGGCTCCCCTTGCCAATTTTTTCCATTTTTGAGCCTTTTTTCTCAAATATTCACCCATATCTCCACCTCCCATCACAATTTCTAAACACTTTTTAATCTCATTCCTCTCCACAAAACCCTCCTTATTACCCTTAACTCTCACCCCTACCTCAAAAACACCCTCCATAAGCTTAGCATTAGTCCCTTGGTCTATCCATAAAGGGAACCCTACAATGGGTACCCCACAAACTAAGGTCTCCAAACTAGAGTTCCACCCACAATGTGTCACAAAACACCCTATACTAGGGTGTGACAAAACCTCTACTTGTGAGCACCACCCTACTATTTTATTTTCCCCTTCTTTTTCCAACTCCTCTATAGAAATTACCTCATTTTTTTCGCTCCCTCTTGTCACCCACAAGAATGGCCTTTCGCTTGCGTTCAACCCCTTTGCGATCTCCTCCATTTGTTGCTTCGGTAGCTCGGAGTAGCTTCCGAACGATACGTAGATAACCGACCCCTTTTTCTTCGAATTTAGCCACTCTATGTAGTCTTGTGATTTTTCAATTAGGTCGCCTCCGAAAGATGTGTCTAGTGGATCTTTTACTAGCGGTCCGATGGGGGCTAAGTTGAGATTTTTCATGGCTCTCAGGGGCTCGAACTCTAACTCGTCGAATGTGTTCACTAGTACTTTAGGGGTCTTTCCGATATCGAGTAGTTCAAATTGGTCCTTCATCAAAGGAAGGGCAAAATTGTGAGGGTTTGAAGCAACCATAAAAGAGGGAAGATCATGGCTAACAAGCCGTGGAAGTCCCGGTAAATCAATGACCCTCTCAGGGTCATTTACGGTATTTCTTATAACATCGCCATAGCCGTTGAAGTAATAGTAGAAAATATCCATTATGGTAGCTGGTTGGACCATGAGGAGTGTCGATGGGATATGTAGGGCATGTGCCACATGGCCCGCCCAGGATATAAGCGTGGTGTAAACAACATGGGTAAAAGGTTGGCCCTTTTCGATACTGGATCGGATGATTTGTTCAACTGCTTCAGAGCCGCTTCTTTTTAGGTCATCAAACATTTGGTCGACATTGATAGTGAGTTTCCACCCTTCGTCGTAGCCATCAGAGAACCCTGAAAGTGTCAACCCTTCCGGGGGAGGGGTACTTTTGGATACTCGGTTGAGGACGGAGTAGGCGGTGAGTAAATTGACCTTAACGCCCTCACGTATAAGGCGTTTGGCAAACTCGAGTGACGGATTTATATGCCCCTGGCCGGGAAAGATTACTAGGAGGATGTTCCTATCTTTTGCCATTTGATAATAGCAGCAATATTTTTCTCTCTTATTCGTAATATTTTTGTTTCTATAGGTTACATATATCATGAAATTGGATGAGTGAGCAGAAAGAGATACTTGTACGGAGATTAAAGTTGGGAGATTGAGGTGACGTGTGTGATAACAAATTTATTATTTGTACGGATGATTATTCTACGTTTAGTAGTAAAATCGCCCACCGACTCTCGCATCTGCTATCGCTTTTATTTATGAATTGTTGCTTTCAAACTCTTGTTTTTACTCTCATCCGGCTCCACGGACTATAACTAGAGTAGGCCCTTTTCTGCATGATCAAATGGTACAAGGCTTCTTCTTATTTGTGCTGTGATTGAATATTATCTCACATCGACTAATAATAAAGCAATCGGAGAATTAATACTCACTCATATGTTCACTACCTAATAGGCTGAGTTCCAAATGTGTATATTAATATTTGTGTGCACGTGTGATGCTTACCCCCATCATGTAAAACTCTCTAACAATTGGTATTAAAGCCAAAGACTGACAATCTTTATTAAGACTCTATATGTTGTGGCATTGATAGCTGCATGGTAAGGCTTCATAGTTATGGGCGTAAGGATAGCAAGGCAATTGAAGGGCTATCGGAGTCATGTAGCAAGTAGGTTACAGTTATTGTGGTAGTTACGGATGCACGAATGGCAAGACATTTAGGGATTCCGTCGGGTCACGTGACAAGACATCGGAGTCATGGCAAGGCGTCAAAATCTGAGCACTAACACGGTGTGACTGGAATAGAGTATCAAGATGCGGTGGTTCAATGTGATCACATGCTAAGTGAGATTGCTGGGATTGCATGATATTTGAATATCAACTAATAATGGATATTTCAATATCAACTAAGAATAGAGCTATAGAAAACTTAATATAAACTAATGTACTCTCCATCTAATGAGTGTGAATTTTAAATGTATTTATTAATTTATTGTGTGTGTAAGATCCACCTCCATAATGTAAAATTTCCTAACAATTTGTAATGTAACATTGTCATATATAATACTATTAAACTGTGAATATTCGTATTAGTAACATAATATATTCCACATGGTATGTTCGGCTTGTTGCGGGCGGGGTTGTAGCAGAGAAGAAGCTAACTTCGTTTTTTCCGATATAAGAAAAAGTGAATAAACTAATTTTTACTAAATACAAAAATAAAATTGGCTTGTTTTTATTAAACCATGCTGATAAACCCAAGTTACCATAAATTTTCATGGAGAGACTGTATTTTTTCTTAGAAATATTTTAACTTCTGAAGCTATTGCGTTCGCTCTTAATTTTATTGTAATTTTTAAATAAATAAATCAATTTATTTCAGTTTGAAAAAAAAACTAATGAACTTTAATTTAAATTTCTAACTTATTTAGGCCAAAATAACAAATAAGTTCAATCTAAAAGTTAAACAAACATTATTAAGATTTTAAGCAAAAAAATTTAAAAACAGAAATTTATAAGTTGTAGCCCTATATTGGATAGTCAAGCTCTAAGTCGCCGAAATCTTTTTTGTACGAGAATCAATCCTCTTTCTAATTCCCACTTTAATTACGATTTTCACTTTCATTTTCGTTTCCACTTTTACTTCAGTTACTCATTGAATTATGAACCTCATATTTTCGAGCTCCGATTCCATCTCCCACTCCATAAATTAGTGACTTAGGTCAAATCACGTCAATTTTTATGTATTTTGTGTAAAAATACAAAACTAAATTACGCCAATTATCACCACAAACGTCACTTCATGCTTTGATATAAACAATCTCATCAATCACAACATTCATTTTATGTCCAAAGCTACAAGTGTCACGGCGATTGTCCCGTTCATATATTAAAAAATTTAAAAAAATTAAATTTATTGATTTAGCCGCATCAGCGAATAAGCTCATAGATTAGGATTAATGACGGAATAACATTTAATTCATGGTTAAATATTTGCAAGTTTTTTATTTACATAATTTATTATTTTTGGAGCCATATGTATTGAGCTGTGAAAGCATATTCCATCACAGTCTCCAAATCTATCTAAACATGGACTTACAAATTAAGGGAGAAATCTATCTAAAACAAAATGAAACTATTAACGGCCGAAAACAATTTGAAAAGTATTACTCTAATTTTGTGAGTTTAGCTTTTAGAATAACTTAAATAAAATTAAAAAAAATTAAAATTTAGTAAAATTATTTTCAACTTCATCTTTTCAGACAAGGTTTTAAATGTTCAACCATTCATGATTCAATTTTTTCTTTTTCTTTTTAAAGGGCGTGTTTGGTGATGGTGGTGCAGAAAGCATAGAAAAGAGGGAACAAATGGGGGAAGAAGGGAAAAGAGAATATGTATGTAGTTCATATTCTAACTATTGCCCTTTTAAATTTTAAAAAATAAATTGTGTGAAGTGCTAATAGTTATTAAGTATGACGCCAATAGTAATTTGAATTAAAAATTAAATGGAGTATTAAAAGTAAAATAGTGAGTACCAATAGAATTGTTCTAAATTAATTATTTTTATGAAAAAAAATGTACTATTTGACCGCATTTTGTTTCAATTAGTTCAATTTACCCCTTATTATTGACATTTGAATTTCAACCAACTTAAAATTATTTTACTTATTTTAATTTATCCAATAACCTCTCGCTTAAATTACATTTTACAGTATTTTCACAATGACAAGAAAATGTCTAAACTATACAGCACAAATATCAAAATCGTATTACCATCTCATGTACCAGTAACAAATACTATGACACAAATTGATGTATCAAAAAGCCAAAAGATACATAAATATGTACTATAGCAAAAGCAATGAAGACTATTGGGTGCAAAAGATAAAACTGCTCGAAAACGACAAGTGATAACAACTAACACTCCTCACTTAGAGGAAACTGCCATCATCAAAGAAGCTGAAGAGGATACCCCATCTCTAAATGTAGCATCAATTAATGATAATATTAAAATTTCAATACATTATAGAGAAGTGTGAGATAGAAGTAAAGTTAATAATAATGATTTCTTTGTGTATGCGGTGGTACTAGATATTGATGAAAATAATGACAATTCTGAATTAGGATCTATTGTGGAATGTCGCCAACGGAAGGATTGACCAAAATGGAAGGAAGAAATTAATGCCGAGCTAAGTTCTTTAGATAAAAGAGATGTTTTTGGTCCAATTGTGAAAAAAACTGAAAATATTCATCCAGTCGGATATAAATGGGTATTTGTAAGAAAGCGAAACAAGAAAAATGAAATCGTTAGATACAAAGCACGACTTGTTGCCAAGGTTTTTCACAAAGATCTTGAATTGATTGTGAAGAAATATATTCTTCTATAATGGATGGTATAACTTTTCATTTTTTAATCGAATTAACTGTGAACCACATGTTTGATATACGATTGATAGATGTTATCACTGCATATCTATATGATTCACTGGACAGTGATATATATGAAGATCCCTAAAGGTTATCAATTGCCTCAAGACAAAATGAGTAATTTACACGCAATAAAGTTCAACAATTTCTCTATGGATTAAAGCAATCTTGAAGAAAATAGTATAATCGACTTAGTGATTATCTCATAAAAGAAGGATTTGTCAATAATCCAATATGCCCATGTGTATTTATTAAGATATCTGTAACAAGCTTTGCTATTATAGCTGTTTATGTTGATGATCTCAACTTAGTTGGAACTGCTGAAGATCATACTAAAACTGCAAATTGTTTCAAGAAAGAATTTTAGATGAAGGATCTCGGAAAGACAGA
>MKEJ01065958.1:0-10738 GCA_001753735.1 Embelia ribes
TATTTTAATATAGTAGAAAATGTGATAGATAATCTGATGTAAAAAATAAAAAATAAAAATTCTATAAAATAGAAATATAATTTATTTTTTTTGTATTTTAATTAATTTGTTAAGAAAATCTGATGCAAATGCTTTACGAGTATAACCCATTTATCATATTTTTCAAAATAAAAATTAATTTCGTTTTATAAAATAATCAACATGATAATATTAAGCAAAATAATTTTTCATTTCGTTTTATAAAATAATCAATATGATAATATTAAGCAGTAACTTAGAAACGTTATAACATCGTTCGGAATCAATTTGGAGTAATTTATACAGCTAATATTTTGTAAATAATCCGACATAAAGAAAACTACATAATTTTTTATTTCCAAACAAATTCGGAAAGATAGTGCAGTGAATATTAAAAATTAGTTGCATTTATCATGATCATTATTTTGTAAAAACGTAATTATTCGTTCTCCAGAAACATGATGAAACCGGATAGAAATCCAATACCCTAAACTATCCCGGGAAACCGGTTTCCAGGTCAAAATGCCACGCGTCACATTATTATTGGACAAAGTTGAACTTTTGTGCCCTCGTTGGTCCATCGATTAAATATAGAAAGTAATGTGAATTATGTACTAAACTCGTTTCTGTCCCATTTCCTTTTTTTTTTTTTTTTTTTGTTGGTTTTTTTTTTAAAAGGATGAGGATTCATCTTCCCCTTATTCTTTACTCAAAATCACATACATATCATCGATTTTTTTAATATTGTTTTCATTTTTTAGGGTTCTAGAAAGTCATTTCCTTTAGGGTTTCCATAATTTTTCCTCTCAGATCTGCAAAAAAGAGGGAAAAGCTTTCAACTTGAATAATTAATTTGATTTTCCTCTTGTACCCATTAGAATAAAGTGGTTTTTCTCATCTGGGTACTTGTGGGATTTGGTGTCTGGTGAAAATGGTGAGGGGAAAAACTGAGATTAAGAGGATAGAGAATGATGCGAGTAGACAAGTGACTTTTTCTAAACGCAGAAGGGGCTTATTTAAAAAAGCCTTCGAGCTTTCGGTTCTTTGTGATGCTGAGCTAGCACTAATCGTGTTTTCTCCTAAGGGCAAGCTCTATGAGATCTCTAGCTCTAGGTATCTTTTTTTAAATTTACTTTAGGTTTGTTGTAATTAGTTTAAAATTAGTATTATATGTATAGAAAATCCTGAGTGATGATATTTTCCCTAATATTAGAGTATATTAGTTGTACTAATATACACTGAAAAGCAAAGATTAAATCATTAGATCTAATTGCACACACTTTTGTACAGTGTAGGTACATTTCTTTAGTTTAATTTATCATTTCCATCAGTTTTTTCTTTAGTTTAGTTTGTGATTACAATTAGTTTTCATATTTTGTGAATATCCTTTGGTTGTTGAAACATGGGCTTCACATTCAAGGCTTTGATTGTTCAAAAGTAGTAGTACTTGATATTTCTCCATCATGTTTTTTTTATTATTATTATTACTTCTTTGGAATCAAATTGTACTTTGTTCGTTGCTTAGCTCTACACAATTGAACTATCCCATTCGTTTTGAATTCTTTTTAAATGGAACTATGCTTGCATTATTTTGGGTTCAAGGTAATTAGGGTATTAATGCGCACATATGTGCGCAATATTTCTTGAGAATGCTGCCGCGCTTTTTTCAATATCTATATATTTGAGTACTTGTATGCAATATAAAAAATTGAGAAAAGTTTTTTGAAATTTACAAATTATATTAGAGCATCAAAAAACACGTACTAGGGGTATACCTCGAGATAAAATCAACATCAATATTAATTTTGATAATGAAAAATTCAAAAACTTCGTGCAAGTCGTTTTGCTTATTAACCGGTTGAAAAAACTTTGTTTGGTTATTACTCGTAAAAAATTGTTGGGTCAATATTTTTGTTAGTTTATTACTGCATTTATATACTTTTTAGAAATATGAACTTTGACTTATAACAAGAAATATAAGAGGATCACAGCATTCTTCATTGTAATATTATGCTAATAAATGTTACTCTTTTGTTGGGTTTGATCGATAATATCCATTGCCTCATGGTCCACAAAACCATTGGAAATCAATAAAATGTGTCCATGAGGCATTGTTTTGGATCATTTCGATCTCTATAGGCGTCTAGGTGCCTGTATCGATAAAATGCAAAATCTCTACTGTCTGAATCACTTTTCCTATATATTGTTTTTGCCATTTCATTTGTGGTACTTTATTAATTTGCATTCTCATATCCGATTTTATATCCGTAGCCCTTGTCTGTATCGGTGCGATAAAGTTTTAACCGCCCAGATTTTAAAAATAACGACCAATTTCCTCTTTTCCCAGTAATCATCATAATCTTTGACACCCGAAGTATCTTTTGTTTTCTATGTACATAGCAAGGGTGGAAGAACAAAGACAATTATTTTCAGAATGTATCATTATATCTGTTCGTTAAGTTTATATTTTGATCAATAAATGATATAAGATCATATGTTCACACCAAGTATCAACACATCGAATTAAAAAACATGCTTCTTGAATTGTCACACCAAAATGATTTCTTCTCCTCTTTCTAGAAAATGACATTAATGTATCGCATCATATCATTTCTATGTGCAGTATTAATGCTTATGTTATGTGTTATAAATTAGCCATATAGGTATGTTTAGGCTTTTTGCACAGATGACATGCTTAAACTTTCATGATACTTATAATCAAATTTCCATTTCAATGACTAAATACTTCTCTTTTTTTGTGTGTGTTTGTGTTTTTCAGTATTGATCAGACCATAGAACGGTATCGAACTGGTTCCAAGGCAGTAGGACATGAAGCAAATTTACATGCAACAAATCCTCAGGTTAGCAATCAATATGTTTATCAGCTACTTGTATGATAAATAAGCGCAATAAAGTCATTCTATGAATTTAGTTTTCAGTTCCTTTCCATCCCTTAAGCCGAAAGCAACATTGTTTAATATTAAACATCCATCTCAAAGGCAAATTGAGCATTTAAAAGTAGATAAATCGTTACAATTTACATTTTCAACATATTTTCCTCACTTGCGGTGTAACTACACAGTAGTTTGATTCAAACACGAGCAAAAATATTTCGGATTATGTGAAAGTGATATTCAACCTCATGGTGTGGAAGCATCAATATATTATGGTAAGAAAATGACCCATATGCAGAATATAGTATGTGACAACAACCTTATATTGCAGTGAGATTTAAATTCATAACATCTGCCAAAGGAGAAGGTACGTAATTCCTTACAGATACTCACGTCTATTAGGAAAGGTTGGGCATGGACTTAAGCATATGGTTGTTTTGGTGAAAAAAAAGTCCTCAAAGAGGAAGACATATGGCTGTACAAGAACAACTATGCTTGTGAACTCTTTTCTTTCTTCGGGGCATTGTGCTAGCATATTTTTCATTCATTGAAATGCACTATCCACGGAGAGCCTCTTGAGCAAGTACGAGATAGTGCCTCTTGAGCAGATGCTAGAACTTTTTGGTTTTTTTTACTTACATTGTTGATGTTTAGACCATTCTATTTGAAAAGCTAAAATTTCCTATATTAGTCTAATAAGATGATCTTGAGCATTGCACTATTGCATAGGTGCATATATACCTTGAAGGGCCTTGAGAATTGTTTACCTTGATTATTTTCTTCAATAATTAGTCATACAAATTGTAGTGAGGTGAAAGTTGGAATCATTCCATATGGATGAGTTTATCACAAGTAGCATTTTCTATAGGAGGCTATAAGTAGCATTTTCAATAGGAGGTTATAAGTGGCTTTTTGAATAGGAGGTCTCGTGGTGTATCAATCTTGAATTGTAGTCAAATATGATGTTGTCTTAGAAAATGTGCCAAAAGTAATATATCGAGTGTAAATACAGTTGAGAGACACAAACTCATGAATGGACTGTGCCATAGATAGTACAATCTTTAGGAAACATATGGCTTTTTTTATGAAGAGTAGAGGTTGGCTTAAAACTATGATAATATTAATAAGCAAACTCTTTCATTATGAATTCTTTGATTCAGAATAAATGAGATCACCCGAAGTAGGATCAATTCTACGGCCAATCAGCTTTTGGTTTGAACATATTGAATAAAGGCAATCTCAGTTGAAGGTATTGATGACATGTAATTGAGATGGTCGATGTTCAAGTAACATGATGGGTAAGGTTTTAAAATTTCAAGAAAAAATAAATTTGATAATTATATATATCACACTAGAAGAAAAAAGGAGAAAAAGGGTGTGTTCTTGTCTTTACCTTAAAGAGGGTAAATAACATAGTTTTAAGTTGATTTTAACAATTTAGGCAAAAGTTGGTATGTTTAGGCGACAGGTGCTGCCAAGGGTATTAGCACCCTTTAAGGTCTTTTCCTTTGTCTTCTATGAAAATATGAAACGTTATTTTCGTAGTTTGCTATGCTTATAATTACATATTAAGATCCTTAAATGCTATGTCAAAGTCAAACACAACTAACTTAAGGTTCAAAAGCACAAAGACTTATTCAACTTTAATTTTGATAGGTTCAATGCCCTTCCTTCACTGTAAAAATCCGGATGTTAGGCGAGGGGATTGTCAAGAAGCTCATTGCTTAACATTCTATTTACAAACAATACCAACTTAAATCGAAGCATGTTTTGGTGGAGATGATGAGTTATGGAATTTTGAAACTTTATTATTACTTATTGCCAGCAAATAAAAAAACAAAAACATATTATTTCTTGTAGCCTTAATGTACCCATCCAGTTTGACCAGGTTTCTGTAATCTGATTAGCTCTTATACAATCCTGTCATACCTCTGGAATCCGAGAATCCTAGGTACGTGATATTTTTCTGCAATCTGATTAGCTCTAATACAATCCTGTCATACCTCTGGAATCCGAGAATCCTAGGAACGTGAATTGTTTTCCCGAAGACCTGCAATCTGATTATTGTCACGCCTCGAATCCCGAAGACCTGGGAACATGAATTATTTTCCCTTTATAAAGAAAAGGAAAATAAAACTATAGTTTTGAGGAAAATGAAAAGAAATGGAAAACACACTAAACTGCCACTTTCGCCACATTCTTATAACTACAATATTCACATCAGAGTGTGCATAAAAGAATTTACATATAACCTGCCAATGTATATAATAACAACAATATCAATAAAAGTATACACCCTATTTACAACATAATAGCAAGCAACATACTCGTAAATAACACGTATTACACTTTTATTCTGGTCCGAATAACAAGTACAACACTAGGCTATAACAAAATGTAATACAAGAAAGATGCTACAACAACTACACTTAAGTCTCGTATAAAATAAATCAACAAATGAAGAGGCTACAACACAAAATAAAACTACATGCTATAACTCCAAAAAATATATTCATATGGCCAGCCGAACACCTTAAGGATGACTCTCGCGTGCCTCCGCACCTCTATAACAAATATAACTAAAAAATATACGAATAAAAGAAATACACGAGTTAGCGTACTAAATAACATGATAAATGTGATATTATACGGTCCTCAAAGCGTAACATAAATATGAATGTGATGTAATACAATGCCAACACATGTGCACCAGCACGACACCCCTCACTACACACCCCACGACGACACAGTATAGAGGTGGGACTAGTATCTCAACATGTTTTAAAAGTAAGGGCTACATCGTAGGCCCTTGCTATGATTTGCTACTTATGGTATGATGCAATCAAAGCATTAAAAGATTCTTTACCCATGGTGTGATACAATCAATTATTATCCCAGCGCATATTTTTCGACTTTCACGATAAGGTGTTGAGCTTTCTCTTTAGTTTTCTTTCCACGCACAAAAGGTAGACACTTGTCCTAAAAAGAAATGTAAAATGACTCAACCCAGTGAATGCAATTCACGCATTTTCTTAATATCATCACTTTCAAATTCTCCCACATTTTTATTCAACATCACTTTTTCTTCACAAAAACTCCACACATTTCACATAATACATTTTCAACACATATTCCACATTCAAATATCACATTTATTTCCCATAACTTTAGAAATTCACCCTACAATGTTTATCAAAATTCCACTTTTGATTCATTTTCAACTTTACATAATTTCAGAACCACACCTTTCAAATTCTTTACATTATCACATTTTTCAAAATCTCCACACTGTGATCATTATGATATTTATGTCACTCTCCTTCCCCCTACACACACCTCATACTTCACAACATATTAAGAGGAGAATAAACCACAACATGAAAACTACATAAATCAAGACGAAAATTATACGATAAGATATACACATTGACTCACTCTTATATTTCTGTTTCATAGACTATTCGTACCTCTTACAAACTTAGAAGTCACCTCAAAAATCTCGTCAAAAAGCCCCAAATTGCATCTTTTTTACTCATTAAATGATCTAGTAAATGAACGGGAATTAATACGCACCTATAGAAGAAAAGTATCTACTCATCACGAGAAAAAAGAACATTAACATTGTTTCGACATACCTCGAAGGCACATAAATTAAGGATTCGTAAATGAACGAAAGAGAAGACAAAATCTAGCTCAATATAAAGCCCCTGCTCTTAAGGATCAAGAATATCTAATTTTGGTCGACGGACAACCCATGATGATATATGAAATCAAAGCTTGATAGATTGAAGAAAATAAATCACCCTTACCCTCTATTTCATGCCTGGTAGGAAAAGAAATGGCTTTGATTTGACTATATGTGACTTAAGTTAAAAAGCACTTTTGGAGTTTTCCCGGAATAGTCAACATATACTTCAAATTAATAGACTGATTTCCAATCAGTCGACATATTTACCACATCAGTCCAAATATTCAATCCCCAAAAGTATTAGAACCCCCTGGAATAAAATGCAACCTAAACAGTTGACAAATTTATCAAAATAGTAGACTTATAGGAATTAGTCGACATATAAGACATATCAGTCGACCGATTTACCTTATCTGAGAACCAGAACTCCCTGGAATAAAATGCATTCAAATAAGTTGATATATATCTAAAATAAGTCGTCTTATTTCTAATCAGTTGACTGATTTGTCTTATCAATCGACAGATCTCCACCAGAATGCATTTCCAATACTCCAAACTAAGGCATAAATACTAATGCCTCTAAAATGCTAAATCCACATACTTCGCAACACCAAACCCTATACCACAACATATAATAATAATATACCCAATGCCTCCTCAATATACTGCGCAACCTCAACAAATAACAAAACTTATGCCAATGCAAACTACACAATGCCCATGATATAATATACATGCTATAAATAATATTATGATACATTTCAATAATATTATTAAAGCAAAAAATTCATTCAAATTTCCAGGATATTACATCCTCCCCATTAGAAAATTTCGTCCCCAAAATTTGCACACATGACACAAAAGCATAAAATGTACCGGAATCAACAAAAGTTCAGGAAACTTTGCTCACATCACCTCTTCACTCTTCCATATCATTTGTTCACTCGAGCCACTTTTTCATAACACCTTCACTAGGTGAATCGATATGTCTTAACATTTGATCTTTCATATCAAGCATTTGAATCGGTCGTATCTCGTACGAAACATCTTCGATATGCAAGTCGTCGAAATCAATCACATACAATGGATCTCAAATGTACTTCCGCAATATAAACACATGGAAGATGGGATGAAAACTCGTCAGTTGTGGCGGTAACGCAAGTCAATACACCACTTCACCAACCACTTTAAAAATCAAGAAAGGACCAATATATATTGGTGATTGTTTTCCTTTCTTGCCAAACCACATGACCCCCTTCTTCGGAGATACTTTCAAAAATACATGTTCACCCTCGCACATCTGCATAACTCTTGAAACAACTTTGCGCGGTTTCCAAATGTTGTCTGATCAACTTCACATTCTCGGTAGTTTCTCGCACTATATCAAGACCAAGCAATACATTATCAACCACCTCTGCCCAACAAATCAGAGAACGATATGGATGCCCATACAATGCCTCAAGCGGAGCCATCTCAATATTCAAATGATAATTATTATTGTACGCGAACTTTATCATGCTCACGTGCTCTTCCCAACCACCACCACCACCAAAATCAAGGATAGATGTCCGAAGCATGTCCTCTAAAGTCTAAATCGTCCTCTCAGACTGACCATCTATCTGAGAATGAAAGGCAATACTCATCGCAAGAGTTGTCCCCAAAGTAGCTTAGAGACTTGACCAAAATTCTGAAATGAAATGAGGATCACGATCCGATATAATGGATACAGGAGCCCTGCGCAAATGAATGTCTCATCAATATACTTCCGACAAAGGTTCTCAATTGAGTTGGTAGTACGTATCGGAAGGAAATGGACATAGTTCATCAAATGATTCTTGATACCCAAATAGTATTGCAACTCTACCTTAACTTCAACAAACCCACCGCAAAGTCCATCATAATTTGTTCCCACTTCCACTTGGCAACGGGTAACGGATGTAGCAAACTACTGGGATGTTTATACTCGGCATTAACTTATTGACATATTAGGCAATGAGACACAAATTCTGCCACATCTTTCTTCATACCAGACTACCAAAAATGATGCGCGACATCATGAAACATCTTCGTACCAACTGGATGAACAACCAAACGAGAGTGATGAGATTAACGTAAAATCCTCATCCCGAATAGAAACAGACAGATACAAATAACTTTGGAAATGCAATTCGCCATCGTTAGAAATACTCCACTGATCACGACCATGATTACTAAGAATGCACACATGATAGGCATCGGTCATCAACACGCTATGCCTATATTATGTGAGTGATCAAAGTTGGTTGAACTTTGATCGCAAATAACGTCCCTATATCTTTTGCTACCACCACTTCTAAACCAAACTCGTTAGCACATGCATCATTTCCCACTCATTCACCGCAAAAAAAGCAAGGGAACATCGAGTCTTGAGACTCAATACATCGTCTACTACGTTCGCTTTACCAAGATGATACTCGAGATCAAAATTATACTTATCAAAGTACTCCATCTACCTCTGTTGACGTATATTCAAATCACGTTGTGTAAATACATACTTGAGAGATTTAAGATCAGAATTGACCTTGAACTTTTCACTGTAAAGATAAGTGTCGTCAACACTTCAATACAAACACAATGGCACCAAGTTCTAAGTTATGTATTGGATAGTTCTTCTTGTGCACCTTCAACTGTCTCGATGCATAAGCCACTACCTTCTCAAATTGTATCAACACGCAATCCAAAACCTCCTTTGACATATCATAATGCATGGTATAACTAACTCCTCGCTCCAGAATGATTAAAATTGGAGCCAAAGTTAACAAAGCTTTCAGAGTCAGAAAAGACTCGTATTGATAGCTCCACTCGAACTTCACACCTTTGTAAGTCATATCATTGGGGTCGGCGATCATACCCCGCAAGACCCAAGAAATTGCGGATTTCAAATGTAGATTTAGGTCGTTCCCATTCAGTAACGACCTCAATTTTGGAAAGATCTACCACCACACTACTTTCCGACACCACATGATCGAGAAAACAAATTTCATGCAACGAGAACTCACATTTGATAACTTAGCATGCAACTTGTGTTCCCGAATAGTAGAAAAAACAACACGCAAATATTCTCGATATGCCTCTTTTGCAGGCAAATAGACAAGGATGTTATCAATGGACACAGTGACGAAGCGATCAAGATACGGATGAAAAATATGGTTCATTCGTCAGACCAAATATCATCATGAGAAACTTGTAGTCCCCATAGCGAGTTTGAAAGGCCATCTTCGTGATATTTTCTTTCCGAACACGCAACTAATGATAACTGGAATGTAGATCAATTTTTGAGAAAATTTTCGAACCCCGTAACTGATCAAACAAATCATCGATCCGAGGCAAATGATACTTATTCTTCACGGTCACCCGGTTCAACTTCCGGTAATCAAAACACATACGTATGGTACCATCTTTCTTAGGCACGAATATTGCCAGAGCACCCCCATTGAAATGCTAGTCTGAATGAAAACCTTTGCTTTAAGATCATTAATTTGCACCTTCAACTCTTTCAACTTTACTGGAGCCAACCAATACGACATTCTAGAGATAAGATTGGTCCTCGGCACCACATCAATAGCGAACTCTACTTCCCTCTTAGGAGGAAGACCGGTAAGAATATCGGGAAACATATCTTGAAATTCATAGATTACACTAAGAGATTCCAACCACGGCATCACCTCATCCTAAATAGAAAGACCCATTAACATACCTCGAAGCAACTATCATCGAACCTGCCTCTGCTCACAATCAATAATAGTATGATAGTATGACAACCAGTTAATGTTGATAATGATATCAAACTCCAGCATACCAAATACAACAAAATCATATACAAATATATGCTCAGCAATAATCAGCTCACACCCCTGATACACACTAATGATTCAAAATATGTTCTCCTTTGGAATGTCAACATAATTAGGAGTACTCAAACTCCTCAATAGGTAGCTACATATGAGCAAATTGTACAGAAATGAAAGAGCACGAGGCACTTGTATCAAACAACACATGTGCCCAAGTAGAAAAGAAAGGCAGTATAGTTCGTACTATTGAAGGCTCTGCCACATCTGGTGCCTACGGCATAGCGTAAGTACGAGCCTAAAAAGTCTGG
>MKEJ01065964.1:0-12087 GCA_001753735.1 Embelia ribes
GGTCAATTGGTGGCATTAGAGAGTATCCTGGTGACATTATCAAATTTCATCTGTTCACTTGAACAACCACGTCCAATCTTCATGTTGTAGCCGCTACCATCAAAAGTCAACCCATTTTTAAGTAAATCCAATTTGGTTTCATCAGACACCTCTAAAAGTTTGTAGCTTTTATGGATAAAATGTGGAGGATTAGCTGAAGCAGCAACAACACCGAAACAAATATTGATTTTCAATTCTTTGCATTTGTTAGCACCCATGTATGACCACTCACCAACAAATCTCAAAACATAAACAGAGGCTGACAATGGGAAGAATTTGTATTGATGAGTTTTGTAATTGATGACTTGTGGCTCTGGTTGATCGTTCTGTGATCCAAATTGCTTAGGAATAACTTTGGACCTTGTAAGAGTAGTCAGTGCCCATGATAAAGCAAGTGAAGCATCAGAAACCAGCTTAGGCACATCAATAAAATTAAAACTCTGCATATTTTTTATGCCCAAAGCAAGGATCCCCTCTAATAATTCAATTTTCCCTGCACGATCAGCTCTTTGTTGAATCTCTGTCACATTTCCATATGCATAAGAAGCATAGGAACCAACGCTAGCAGAAATAAAAGTGGATTTAAATGTAAAAGGGTCTTACATACGTCGATCGAGAAGTTTTTCTTCTCAACCTCAAAGGTGCCACAGTTAAAGAAATACTCAACAATTGTAAGTACTCCGAATGCACAAAAATTTAACATGTTTATGAAATGATGAAACACAAACTGTAGCCAAGATGAACCAACAATACATTGATACGAACATCAGTATCATCCTCCTTATTCTGAAGTTCTGATGCAAATTTAGAACTGCTTCCGTCCTCTTGTTCGCGAAATCTCCTTCCTTTGTGTACATTTTAGCATGTATTCCTATTTATGGTGTGTCGGGACGTATTTTAGATGCGGGTGGGGCTTGGGTTCTTTTGCAAGGAACTGATCAGTTGGCGTTACTACCTAATAGTTGATAATTGAATAATCGGTTTATCCCAAATATTATTGCTAGAATTTCCCAAAAAACAAATACATGCGAAAAACTGCAGAAAATGAAAGCTACAAAAGGGGAGATATCAGAGATGATATAAAAGATGAAAAAATAAATAAATTTCAGCTCACTTATTTTATACACCAATTTAGTCCTAATTTTGTAATTCATGCACATCATTTTGACTCCGTATACCTGCTAAAATACTGCTCCAAAAATACTGTTGATCCTGCTAAAACAGTAGGGTATAAATTCTTTTTGGAAAAACAAAAGGAAACATATATAAACTAAAAAGAGAGCTACAATTGCATATTTGTGTAGACTACTGAAATTCTTAACACCACAAAATTTCAAACCTTGATATCTTAAATCTTCTTTTTCAACAATTTTCAGACAGATCCAACTCCAACTTCACTCGAACCGGTTCTTTCCCTTTCAACCTTCAACAAACCAGCCTCCGTTCGACAAATTGGACAAACGCCTTTTTCCGACAACCACGAATCGATGCACTGGACATGGAAATTATGCATACAATTTGGTAACATCCTGCAAATATCCCCAAGCTTAAAACTATCCAAACACACAGCACATTCCACCTTGTCAACACCCATTGTCCCAACGTTGTACTCGAAGCAAGGCAGCTTGTTTATCTCTTCCTCAGCCATGCTTGAGCCTCTTCTGATATTTGTAAGTTGCACAATATCATCAATATTTGTAATATTAATAATATTTTCATTGTTCCTCCTAAAAGCTCTCCCAGCCATACATATATGAATTGTGACTAAAATTGCTATACCCACAAGTAGTAGAACCACACATACCAATATCTCCTTGATGCTCATCTTTTTCACTGGTCAAACACCACAAAAGCACTTGTACTATTGATCACGACTTCCTTGATCATCATTTAGAATCAAAAAATACCCAGAAAAGCTACAGATTTTCTCCGTTTATAAGCACCATCAGATGCTATAACCAGACAAAAAGTTGTGTTTTGAGCGGCAAATTGTGAGAAGCAGGAGCTTATGACAACCCCATTTTGGTCATTTTGGGGGAAGAAATAGGCATAAATTCAAAAGCTAGAAGCTTGTGAAAGGGATTGTCTTGTTTGGAAATCATAGAGATTAACGAAGATGCCTCTAACTAGTGAAGGCTTGTTCTGTGCTTATGAAAACACTTGTATAGATACAGCCTTAATTGGAAAAACTATGCGTTTACAAGTGTCAGCTGCGTTGACACTGCAAAGAGATACTCCCCAAGTTACAAATAATATACCCCATTGGTAATTTCTCTCTCCCAAACGAATTGTTCATTTTTTATTTAAAATATCCAATAATTGCAATTTTAAATAATATCTTTACATTCAACTTTTTTAGGGATTCATGTCTATCTATTTTTTTCTTCCATTCTCATTTTAAGATTCACGTACTTTCAAATTGGTGCACTGCCTGACCATCTTATACGGCCCTTTTCCCATCGTACCCATGGCTTATGATCGTGTTGTAGGGAGGAAATTGATATAAGAGATAAACGAAGAGGTTTGTCCATGTAATTTGCCATACCAAAGTATGTTTTGTTTTGTTTTTGGAAGATAATGCCATAGTAAATAATTGGATGTCGTATTCCGAATCCAAGTCTTTGATTTTTGACCCTACCTGCCTAATCCATACAAATGCGAACATTTTTTTATTTTTTTTTATTTTTTTGTTGTCTTATTATAAGAATAACTTTTGCATGTAATAGATTGGACTTTCATGATTGATTCGTGAGTCTTTTCCAATTAGCTTATTTTTTATTAAAAAAAATTAGAGTATTTTATTTAGGTTAAAATAATAATAAATTTAAATTAAAAGTTAAACAATCAAATACTATATATTTTTTAAATAAAAAAATTGATAAACTAAATAATACAATCTTCAACCCAAAAAGCGTTATAGGGAGATCTCTTGCACGGGATGCCAACTACATTGCAGAATGCAGAGGACAATGAAATGATTATTGTGCACTTTCGTCGATAAGTCCAATTTATTTTATTTTAATTTCGAGATGGGTGCAATAAACCACTTGTCAAAAGCATTTTTTTAGGTGGCCGCCCATGGATCGGTCACTATTACTGTAGTAGAAATGGGAAGATACGAGTGTCTACCACTATAATTTTTTAATATTAATGGAAGATAAATTTGTATCTACATAAATCGAATTTTACATATAAATTTACAAAATTATTCTTATAATTTTTAATTACAAGATTTTATTTATACGATCAGAATTTTGCCTCCCACCACTACTTTTAATAGTGTTAGGTACTCTTTTCCCCTTATAATTATAGCTTGTAATTTATCCTAGGGTCAGTAAATTTCCGTAAGAACTACCATATACATATGCCATATACCTTAATAATTCCACATATACACGCACAGAACCGTGCTGAAGTTATTTTATTAGCTTTTTTCAAATATAGAAGTTCAAAATAGACGTTTATTAGCTTTCATGTAGAACTCTAGTTATTATCAACAGTCGCAGCTTACTTATCGAGCTCACTTGTGTGGCCATCTTTTTCTTTTACGAAGGTTTGGAAAATACGTGTATATATGTGCAAATTAACCCCTGTTATTTTTCTCATCAACGGCATAATAGTGCTGTGAAAAATGTTCTACATTGTGCAACAATAGATTATCATCCTATTTGTTCAGTTCGTATTCTTAACAGGTGCGATAGTCATTAGCACAATATTGTCACATACAGCCATACCACCAGAGTCCACGGCTAGGTCCATGCTTGTTGGGATAATATGTATTATACTAAATTTGATAGAAAATGAATAAAATTCCAAATTCTAATAAAAATTATAATAAAATTCTTCTATATAATCTTTTCACCAATATATTATGAAGGATCTTACAGAAGAGGTGCAGCGCATATTCAACTAGTCACCAAATTGCAAGACAACCAAATACATATACTTGAAGAACTTCAGAAGACCAATAAAAAAACAGTTATATGAATATTTAAAAGAACTTTACAATTCTACCGAAATTTCAGTTTTATCCACTTTTTCACGAACAAAATACTGCAGATTTTCAAAAAATTAAGGCCCACGATATTTTCGGAAACAAAAACAGCCTTGAGTTTGATCGACAGGGATCATACCACCGCCTTTGGAAGTGTCAATGGCCTCTATCATGGAGACAACCTCGTCCATCTCTGGTCTCTTGTCAGGGTTAGCATCCCAACACCGTTTCATTACGTTCGCAAGAGAGTTCGGGCAACACCTTGGTATTTCTGGTCTCAGATTCTGTAACATCAAATACAATTATCCAGTCAAAAACAATGTCAATATGGGGCGCATTCAGAATGGATTCTCCAAAACTAGCTAGAAAATGTGAAACAAAATGTGTTAAATTGCAAATTCTATTAAAAGCTCAAAGTGTTACAAAGGAAACCCACTCATGTGCAGGCATGCCTCTGCTTCATTTGAACGAAGTCCATCATTTTCTAGGGAAGCCAATTATTTTCTTGTTAATTTATTAATTTTAAATATTTCAAATGCAGTAATGCAAGTTCTCTGCGATGATGGAACATTTGTCCTTTTATCATCCTGAGCTCCGATGGCATGTTAATTGTCAATTTTACTAAAAGGCTCAATATGCGAGTTATAGTAGCAACCTTCTATTGTTTATGTAATTTTCCAAGAAAATTGCATACTAAGGATTCCGGTTTCGAAAAACTCAAAAATAAAAGAAACGTGTTTTCAAGGTATAGGAGACGGAAAAACAAAACATGCCACAACCAAATAGTAGCGATCTTTTTCTTTTGAAAAGCAAAAGCAGGTCGGCTTAAAACGTTGTATACCTGGCGGACAACAGCTGAAGTAACTTCGGAGAAACTTAGGTCAGGATATGGCATATCGCAACAATATATCTCCCACAAACAGATGCCAAAACTGTACACGTCGCACTTCCTATTATAGGGGTTACCATTAAGAACCTGTAAAAATAAGATTATTAACTAATAAAATGAAACTCGAGTTCTAAGGTCCTAACCCCATCATGATAAGTTAAGAGTTGAAAAGAAAGCAAGCTTGTAACTTTTCAAGATGAAGCCATGAAAGTAAATTTTTGAAATGGGGTTATTAAAAAATGTTTATTGAGTAAAGTCCTATTTGGAAAGACCTCAGGGGCCATGTAACCAAGAGTCCCAGTCTCTCCAGTCATGTCGTTAGGGTTTGAGGCCTCAACACGAGCAACCCCAAAATCAGCAATTTTAACTGTGCGGGTCCTATCTAATAGCATATTCTCCGTCTTTACATCTCTGTGGACAATCTTCTGAGAGTGGAGATAGCTCAATCTGCAAAATTATTGGCTTAGTACAGAAAATTACGCCTAAGTTGCACACCTAACACAAAGACAAATCAAGAATGTGGTTACCCTCTAGCAAGATCGAGAGCCATTTGGACGACTACTTTGAAAGCCAGCTTCTTTCTTCGGTTTTTTATGAGGTAAGATTTGAGGGCCCCACCCGGAAGATATTCCACAACTACACAACAGAAATTACTTGGCATGCCAATATGGCCGTTTTCTGTCTGTATATTGAGACCCGAAGAGCCCATTGTTGCTCCTATGAACTGAAAATAGAATAACACGTGATTCTAAAGATAATTAATACCAGCAATGACTATCTAAAAGTACGATCACTACAACTACTGTCATTCATCAAAAGTTGAAAACCTTGAAATAAGTTAACCATGCATGTACAAAAGCTCTAGAACACCCAAGCTGTCATATACTCTATATTAAACTATTAGTGGTCTCAAGGGGCTTTCTTCGATCAAAATAAACTTTTACCCTGTAGGGATACCTTATCCTGGTTTTTTGCTAGACTTAGTAAGCGCCGCTAATCAATTTTTACATGCCATTTAGATATAACATACTTTATTTGTACAAAAGCATTGTGACAAGAAATGGAATGGTCAAGTTATTATTCTTTTTTCTTACTTTTCCTCATTATCATAGGGTGATGTTAAATATGCGAATATTATTTTCCGTATTCAGGATTCTTGTTAATCAATGATGATAAATGTATAAAATTGTAGTTATAACCATATTTTACCGTGTCTTTACCAAGTTCATTACGTAAAAACATGGGCTAGATGGCAGCTAACTAAGAAGCATAACCTAACAAATGTAATTTCAACGCGTTTAAAGAAAGTTGACCTTCGTAACATTAGGATGGTCGAGCTTGTGCCACACCACAACTTCCTGCGTGAAAGCAGCCCTCAATGTCGCTATTTCGGCTTCTGTCCTATGCCCTTCTTCTCCCCAGTCAAGCAACTTAACTGTATATTACAAATTAGATTTCATAAAACAATACTTAATTGAGAAAATGCCCATCTCAAAAATATATCAGCACTGGTATATTCGTTATTTAGAATCCAAGTGGGAGTGTTTGTGTAGACAACGGAAACAGAACAAGGAAAAACTCTTCTTGTGAACTACCAAGTTATACGAAGAAAGGGGCATCCGACAAAGATAACAATTGTTACGATGGATCTTATTAATGATTTTCATTTTCAATCTTTAGATTGTCACGGTTTTTAGTTCAAATGATATGGTTGAGATACATCACTAACCAACTGATATGATGAAGTAACATTGCAAGAAACACTAAGAGCTGAAAATTGCGACTTAAGCATATCAAAAGAGGAAAGTGCAAAGACCCTAATTTTATATTTTTAAGCAAGATTTAGTATCCCAATTTATTATGAATACAGAGAGATGGTTAGAAATCCTTCGGGAGACATCGTATTGAAGCAAATGTGTTTCAGACGCGTGACATCACATCCTAAGAATTGCAGACAGATTCGTAGTGATTGGCACAATTTTCACACATTGGGGTATACACGTCGAGACAATCATATACACAAAGTATATAAACTCTTACGTATCAACATCTTGATTTTTTTCTGTTGATCATTTCCTTAATTATAGGATAAATACACAAAATATTGTAAAATAAGAGTCGATACACTTTCGGAACATAATTGCCTATATGCGAATCATTTTCCAAGTACAATTGAGGCGTATTACATAGATGATCGCAAATTTCCATTTGACTAGGGTACTGAAAGTATTTTTTACCTAATTAGAAGGACTAATATGAGAATGGCAATGTTGATAATGATAATGACTATTCCCACGGAAACAGCCACAGATTTTCTGATCCTAACCTTTAGGACTACCAAGCTTTCTACATTAAGTAATAACTTTTACATATATATATTTTCATTTCTTTAAAGTAACAAAAGAACACTCACATGAAAGCTGAATGCGTGAAAAGTAACATTATCATTCAGATTTAATGCAGTCACATGGCTATGACTGTATCCAACCCGTGTTAGGACTCACGGATTTTGTAACGCAAACACCCATAAAAAGAAATAAAAAGCAATTTAAAAATATATATATCTTAAATATAAATTAAATTTTGAACATGAATACCCAAAAAGTCTCAGAGAAAGAAAAAAGTGGCAATAATTAGGAACATGGCATATAAGAGCATATACATCGCTAGTTTCTTATTGTAGGTCCCACATCAATAAGCATTCATGAATGCAAGGGAGTTTATTTTGGTGAAATCCTTAAGTAAGAAATGAAGTGTCTAAGTTTCTACAGCAAGAAACTAGACTTCCATGAGTAATGTGTACTTTTAAAATTTTATAAGATATTATTCTTTGTTACAATAATATAATAATAATATTAAAATAATAAAATAATAATTAAGAATTGAAAAGATAAGATCCTTGCAATGAAAGAGAAAAAGTGTAAAAATACTTATTTGAGATTTCTGCTAGTAGTGAGTGTAGCATATAAAAAAATGTAATGAGATTCTTAAATTGGAATGCATGTGCTATAAGGGGAGGTGAGACATAACAGAAGAGATGACTAACAAAAGGCCCACCAAATCCTACCACAGAGCCGACCATATCAAAATTATTACTAATTGACATTTTGGCAACAACCAATTCTGGAAAATTTTATTCATTGCATTGCAGCATTATTAACAATCCTTATTTGTGCACAGAATATTCAAGTCCCCTATTTGTACCCAAAAAAAAAAAAGAATAAATAAGTTTTTCCACCAAAACAGGTACATGTGCTAATACCAATTATCAAAAGCCATGCACTTGGCCATGCCATTTAGAATATATCAAATCGTTCAGAACACGAATTTTCATCACGCCCGATGGTGGACGTGACGGCACTCTCCTCCTCCGAAACTTATGTATGATGTATACATAAAATTTAAACATTTTATTATAAGTTTAGGTCCAGTTCACCTAAATTTTAATATTTAGAGTTAATTTCTAAATAAATGGACTTAAACCCAGTACACAAAAATCTTGAATCCGCAACTGCATGTAACAGTAACAGGTTGAATGCTATTTTGGAAATTGAAAATTTTATATAAACCAAGAAATCACAAATTCTTGGGGTATACACCTTGGATGCAATTGAGATCAAAGTACTGCAACTTACTCAATGGATAGTTAAAATTAAACTAGTCTAACCACAACTTCATTCTAAAAGTAAAAAATTCATACTCTCAGTGTGATTATCACAAGAGCCTTACAATTTTAAAAAAAAAAATGATACTAAAAGAGAACAGAAAGAGGCCATAGCTCCCCAATCTAAATTTCAGAAATATTTCAAGCTTATAACAATTTTCAAGGTCAATTTGAATTTTTTTGTGCATTACCCAGCATAATTGATTAAAAAAATAAATTAAATAAGTAAACCACCTCCTATAGGCAGGCATAGTAATGGTCAACATGTTTAAAATAATAAGGAAGAATAATTTTTCAAGACAAATGAAAGTAATGGGTGCTGTAGTTTTGACCAAAACTCTATGTGGTCCCATAGTTTTGATGGAAATGATAGGAGACGCCAAACTTTTAAAAAGTAACAGAATTGACCCCCAATTAGCAACTCGGCTCAAAGCAATGTAAAGAATACTAATTTATTGGGCAAATTATAATAATGCTTACTGTAGTCTTAACCAAATTCTATGTGGTCCTATATTTTCCAGTTAAATAACACTAAACCCCAAGTTACGAGAAAGTAACAGATTTGGTCCCCAAAAATTCTCGAATTCGTGGTGAGTTAATGTAATAAACTAGAAAATTAGGGCAAGACCGACCGGCGACATCGAGGCCGTCGTAAACGCCACGGTGGACAGTACCGAAAGTGCCCCTAGCAATGACGCCTTTGATGACGAGCTTCGACGGCTCGATCTCCCACTCGTGCCGCTGCCTTGTGACGGCGCCGCCGCCGTGGTGCTCCGGCGGATGGGGCTTCTTGTTCTTTTCCATAGTCCAGGCCCTGCTGAGGTGGCGCTCGAGCTGCTCGTCTAAGCTCTTGAGATCAATCTGATCCGCTCTCACGAACCCACCATCGCCCCCCTTCTCCATCTCTCTCTCTCTCTCTCGCTGTAGAATTATTTATATGTATGTATGTATGTATATGTATTGTGGGGTTTTGTCTATTCAGAGGAACAGAGGATCAGAGGGTGCTTGGTGGAGTGGAGAGAGAATTTAAACCGAGCGAGAGAGAGAGAGAGAGAGAGAGAAGGAAAGGAAGGCTAAGAAGCGCCATGTGGGCACATGGAATTGCCTGTTACTATAACGTGTGTTCGTGACCCCACCTTTGTCTCTCCCCTTCCCCCCTATTAGAGTTTTTTTTTTTTTTTTAAATTAATAAAATTTAATAATAGTAGGGAAGTGTGGTGTAATAAATTGTAATGGATATATGTTTTGAAAAATGCTTGTAAATCAGCAACTAGCAACTACAATAGTTATTCCTTCTCCTAGCCAACTATCTGTAAAACAATGTACATGACAGATGTTCAGGAAAATGTCCTAAGTCATGGGTTAAGAATTGAAACTTAAGAAACTAAACTCTTTTATCTGTAGGACCTATATTACGATGATAGTTTAAAAGTGATCCAACGGTTGGAAAGGTTAGCATTGTCATTTTTGGATGCAGGGGGAAGATATCCTTTGATATGATAAAAATTATTTACTTAGGATTTGGAACGAGAATATTTCAGTGATAATAATATCTATACCATTTAAATAGTTAAATAATGATGAGTGCTACGCTCACTCGCATTCGTGAGAACAAGGTTATTACATCGTTTTTGTTGGCAAACTAATGTAATTCTTTAGCTTATAGTGCAAATTAGAAATTAGGATCCGTTTAGAATTTAACCAATAAATAAGAGTTAAAATGCTTGCAATTAAATGATGAGTGACTAAATTTTTTGTGAATAAAGGAGACTTCCATTCCCAATCTTTGCTATCGCTCTTACCGTTCTTAAACTAAAAGTCTTACACTTTCGCCCGATTTAGTGACTAAAATGTGCCGATCCTAATTGACATCTACTTAAGTCAAAAATCATGGTCAGATTTATAATCTGGAAAGTTCTTTAAAATCAGCCATCAAATTGATATAATTTGCTGAGGAATTATTTATTATATTATATTTTTTTTAAGTTTCAATTTTATTAATTGTAAAAAAAAATACAATAAAGTACAAGGTGACATCTGTTCAGCCAACATTACAACTCACTCTAGAATGAGTTACAATGCGACTAGTCTAGCACAAATTACATAGTCAATGAATGCACAAAGTTAGACTAAAAATACACGCATAACACAAACTAGTCATATACAAAATAGCAAATCCAAAGTTACGATTAACTAAACCAAATTAGATTTAGGATTTGCATTAGGAGAGCTGCAACAAATTACGAAAACAAAAACAGATTAAAACTTCAATCAAGCAAATGCAAAATTAAAATTGACAAAACCAAATTAGGATGAGGAATTTCATAAAGAGCTTCAACAAAACACTAAAACCAAAGCAGACTAAAAGTTGAATTAAGCAAATTCAAACAAACAAACAACGAAAACAAATTAGGTTTTAGAGTGAGCGGTAACCAGCGGCGGCGGCGGGGAGGTTGGAGCCGAGATCGGCCATGTCGAATTGATCTTTGTTGCCACTCATTATGTATCTATCCAACTATATATAATATATATATATAGTTAAAAATGGATATGGAATGTGAGAGTGGGGAAGACCCTAGGGTTTTGCGAGAGGCGCGCAAAAAGAAGATTGGAAGCGCGGGCGGTTCTCTCTCTCTCTCTCTCTCTCTCTCTCTCTGTATCTCTCTCGCGCGGCCTGACCTAAACAAGTGCAGAGAATATATCACAGTGGATGAGGGGTTCAGGTTTCACGCGCGGTGGGAGAGGGTGGGGTTTACGTTCGAATGGGATGCAGAGGAAGTACGCGGGTGCGTGACACCGCGATTTGCGGAGGGTATGATGGTCAAACGGATCCATGGGGCAGCGCGGCGTGGGTTTTGTACCTTATGGCCCATCAAGTCTATACAGTTGATTTTTAAATTTTACGATTCAAATTAAACTGACTTTTTTTATTAAATTTTGTAAAAATTTATCTTTTTTAATCTCAAGTATATATTTAAAAATAAATAGTACAAATGTACTGACTTTGGGGTTCAAGATTGACAAAAAATATTACCTATAATTCTCAGACAGACAAGCAGACCAAGAGGACTATTCAAACACTCGGTCACATACTACGGGCATGTGTACTTGATTTCGGGAGAAGTTGAGATGATCACTTGCATTTAGCTGATTTTGTGTGTGGCAATATCTACCATTTGGGATGACACCATTTGAGTCACTGTATGGGCGGCTTTGTCGATCCACGTTGTGTTGGATGGAGTTAGGATAATCGCTATTTTTGGAACTGGATATTGTTCAGCAAACGTCAAAAGTAATCAATGTAATCAGACAGAGGGTAGTGACGGCTCAAAGTCGTCATAAAAGTTATGTCGATAAGAGAAAGCGTCCATTATCCTTCGAAGAGGGATATCACATGTTTCTTAAGGTCTCGCCTTATAAATGGGTGATAAGATTCGGGAAAGATTTGTTGGTCATTTTCAAATTATCGAAAAGGTTGGAAAGTTGGCCTATCGTTTGGCT
>MKEJ01065968.1:0-13114 GCA_001753735.1 Embelia ribes
ACAATAATAAAATTTTTCTTCCTTTTTTTTAAAAAAAAGAGAAACACTCATCCTCCAAGGTTTCTAGCGGATTCGGGGCTTGATTCGGATCTTCTAGGAATTTTGGGGTATGACAGTATAAGGCAGATTATAAGAGAGGCTAAAGTGGAAAAGTCTTTCACAAAAATTCTATAGTAACCGGTTAACCCCAATAAGTTACAAATTTCGAAGACATTCTTAGGTCGTTCCCAATTCGACACTATCTCAACTTTGATGGATCTATTGTTACCCCTTTAGTTGTCACAACATACCCCAAGAACTTCACTTCCTAGAGCCAAAACTTATACTTAGACAACTTTGCATATAACTGAGGCTCTTGTAATATTGATAACACCATCCTCAAGTGCTCTGAGTATTCTTCCTCTATCTTAGAGTACACTAGAATATCATCTATAAAAATGATAACGAATGAATCTACGCTAAACACAGCTTCATAAAACAGCAAATTCTACAGTTTAGTAGAAAACTCACAACCTGCATCCACAGAAATTTTGCACGATTTTCAATAGAATTGTATTAGATTTTCAGCCACATACCTTATGCGATAGCAATTGATTTCCCTTCGTAAAGTTGGAATCAATACTAACCCATACTATATGAGCACACAAACTCAACACATAAAACCAATGAAATTTGACAAGTGATTTCATTACAATAATGATTTTTGAGTTAATCAATCAATTAGAACTCATATTGATTTATTATGATTTGAAATTGATATGGATGAACCATAAAAATTGAAGGTTAAGATTTACCTCAAAATGACAAAGACAACGAGAGGATCCAAAATCTGTGATTAGTTTGCTTCGTGAGGTATTCCCCCTCTCAGATCGAATGCTTCTTGTGTGGAGGAGTCTTCCCCTATTTTCCCTTCCTCTCTTTTTATTTGAAAACAAGAACGTGGAATTGGGAGAGTTTATTTTCTTTCAGTTCCACTTTCATTTTATTATACTTTTAGTCCCTTTAGTTTATAAGGCCTTACAACATTGGAAGGATATCTTACAATATTTTACCCTTATTTTTGGTTATATTCTAAGGCAAGTTCCTAGTTTTCTTTTCCATAAGGCTAAATATAGTGAAAAGTACACTTCTTGATAAGGTTGAAGCATAGCTTTAAATATCAGCCATTGCCATTATATAACACCGTTAACTAACGATTTTGGCTGCCTCCGATATCATTACGGACAATTACAGCAGCGAAAACAAAATTCGAAGCTATAACAGCCGTTACGGCAACATATCGGTCGTTACGGCCATTAGGAAAAATCAAATAAATTAAAAAATAATAATAATGATATTCAACTGGGAATTAGATAATACAGAAAATTCATCATAATAAATAATTTATATTGCATGGCAAAACACTAATAGTGAGAATTAAAAAGAAATGTATGATCGTGCATGCCATTCCAATTGAATGTAGAATTTGAAGATCTAAAATGTGTATTTAATATTATTTTTTTGTTTAATGTAAATAATTGTTAAATTATATTTAATAAGTTTGCCTCGTATTAAACAAGATATTTTATCTTTAATAACTCCAAATATGAAAAAATAAATAAATAAATATTAAAAAATACATATTTTTTTAAGATTATTAAAAAATTTTAGCATAAAAATTATATACAAAAATATTAAGAATATAATTTTATGATATAAATAATATGTGACATTGAAATTTAGTATGTATAACAAAGTTTAAAAAAAAAAAATGTTTTTTCTAACTGTTAAGCTATAAGTGTTATATTTCGAAGTGGTTATACTGTTATAATCACGACCGTACTGATCACTACTATTATTTAAAATATTGGTTCAAATGAGATTGGTCATAATCATGCAAGGGCAGTCTTATCAATGGCGTATCTTTCCAACGGCCCCACCTCAATGCTTGTGAATTCACAACCTGGACCTATGCTCCATAAACTATCCTAACAAAAGAAATAACTCACTCGAATAAAACACAGCATTGATGCAGATGTCTAGATTAATTATATTTTCCTAAGGATCCATTCTTGCCGTTTCATTTAGACTGGATGCTCAGTAATGAAGATTGGCCGTCATTATGAGTTTTGCTATTTTTATGGTTAAAAGGTTTTCAATTAAATTCACATAAGGTGAAATTTCGTTATTTTTTTTTATTTTCTATCAACATTTAAAACAAGAAACTATTTTCGAATTATTATGCATGTATGAGGATCGGCTAACAAAAAAGTAGAAATAAGAAGGCATTTTACTACTAGCCTATAAATCTATAGGCCTACATAATGAACCAATAGAGCTGAAAATAGGGAAATAGGGTCCACATATTTGACCCATGCCCCCAAAATAAGGACAAAAATTTGCAGAATCTCTGAAATGAATAGTTTCCATTTTCTTCGTCTTTCAATTACTAAAGTTTTTTTTGGTTAAAGGGCAGGATAAGAGCATGTAACACTCTTTATCATAAAGTAAAGGTGAGGAAGTATTTTAAGTAATAAAAAAAAATTATAAAAGTATTTATATAATTTTTTATTATAAAATTTCAATTTTATAGCTTAAAATTATATTTTAAAAAAAAAAGAACAGTATGTTAGACACTCCCTTCCCAAAAGGGTAGATACGCTGCGGACTAGGCTCATGACTTAGCCGAAAATATGGACCATTGTCTTTCATGCCTAGGAATTATTGCCCTTGATAACCATTGGCGTTGTTGCTTACGAAAAGGGCACTAAAATTAGATACTCGACAGATATGGCCCCTGCGGGTCCTATTTGATGATTTTTAGCAAAGCCTCTCGGCCAATTTTTGACAAGAGTTGTTTGTTTGTTTGTTTTTTATTATTATTATTATTTTTTATTTTTATGGTGATTTATTTATTTGATATATTTTAAACTAATGTTTTTTGTTATTTTGTTTAAATACTGGACAATATTTTGTTACAAAATTTTTAAGCTGAGTTTTTTTTTTTCCTTCCTAAAAAAGGTAAAAGATTTAAACAGGATGTATTTAGCTTTTATCTAATATATAGTTATATAGAGAGAGAAAATCTTAAATTGGTAAGATTTATGCTAATATAATATTTTTATGAAAAATTAATGTCTATTTATATTAATATTAGTTATATAAAAATCTTACTGTGACATATTTTAAAAAATTAATATTAATTAGGATAATATTTTAAAAATTTATAGAGAATCTTAAATTGGTAGAAATCTATTTATAAAAATATTTATTTACTAAAAGTATTTTAATTCTTAAATATAATCTTAGTAATTTATATTCTGATAAGTTATTTTATATTTATGCGAAGATATATATAAATATTTTAGGGTTGTACTTGATCTTATATGAAATTTAACTTTAATAATTTAGATTATTTTAAATTGATATATGCGTATATAATTTTAATATTTTTTATTATAGTAAGTTTTAATATTTTAAATCATAATTTCATTGAATACATAATTTTAATAATTGTTAATATGCTAAATTTTATTGCTTCAAATCTTAATTTTATGGAGACAAATGTCAACTAATTGTATGCACAAATGTCGCAATTAGAGTAAAATTAGTTGAAGGGAACAATTGCAGTTTTGATAGATTTATTATTTTACTAGAGTGTAGCCCAAGCAATCCGCGGCTTGTATATATTATTTTTTTTTGGCATCATATTAGCTTTAATAATTTTATAAATAATTTTTTTGTATGACAACTTGTACTTTTTTTTCTTCCAGTTATTTATAACTTTATAAAAGACAAGATTCTATTAAATTTATACTATGAGAATATTTTTATAAAAAATTAATATTCTTTTAGGTTAATTTTTGGCATGAAAAAATATACATATATTATGATATTATTTCACTAAAAATTAATCTCTATTTTGGTTAATTTTAGATATGTGAAAATCTTATCATGATAATACTTAAAAAATCAATATTGATTAGGATAATATTTTTAAAATTTATGAAAAATCTTAGAAAGGTAGGAATCAATTAATAAAAATATTTATTTTCTAAAAAATATTTTGATTCTTGAATATATTTTAATCATTTTTATTATGATAAGTTATTTTATAGTTATACAGAAATATACATGTATCTTATAGCAAATTTAATTTTAATAATTTTTATTACGGTAAGTTGATAATATGTATATAATTTCAATAATTTGTATTACGGTATGTTTCAAAATCCTCATTTAGTGGCATATGTATCAAGCAATTGTAAAAATAAATGTCCCAATGAAAATGAATATAATTAGAAGTGATAACTTTTATATCTATAAAAACGTAAGAATACTTTGCAACTCTTGGCAATGACATTAGTTGTTAGTACCATATGATTTTTTCTAATTTTACCGGCTGCCCCAGAATTGTCAGATACAAGAGGCCAATTCTATTTTGTTTAATGTCACATTCTAAAAAAATCTTGAGAAATTGCTTAGTGGAACTCATAAAAAAAATTTCGAATTTTACTTATAAAATTTATCAAAATCGGTCAATGACTTGATTATTGGAAATTTAAAAGTCATTCTATCATGTCCTCAATTCTCATATATCCGGAAATGAGAATTAAAAGAAAGAAAAAGAAAGACAAAAAAAAAAAATACAACTTAAATAACTTGCAACTTAATACAACTTAAACAACTTCTACCCATATTACAAACTACAACCACGATAACTTCATAATTATACATTATCCTACAGCGATCCATCATACATGTACATGTACATAAATATACAATATCTTACTTATACAACAACTACAACATAATACTACGGTATATTACAAAGTTAACGGCAACCTTTCAAGTTGCATATATAAACTTCAAGGTAAGAGCTTATCCAAAAGAAAGAAAGGAAAATGTACATATACATAATCAAGCCTTGTCTACATGAGGCTACTACAACTAGCCACAACTACAAAATATGGACGCACTAATATGTCTCCATAAATATCAAGTATGCCTTGAGTCAAACTCCGGACCTACAAACAATTAAAGAACAATATACATAGAAGAAAAATGTATGGTCAGAAATCAACGATAAAATAAATCTAATATTATCCAGAATATAAATATGTAAATGAACATATGAATTAATATAATCATTAATTATATACTCATATAAGTAGTTCATACCTTAAGAAGTAAGGTAGGTGTACAAATACAACCATGAGTTACAAGCAACAACACCCCGACTTAGAATGTAACATATGCATACAACTACGAATGAGGGTTATGCTTACAACTACGAATGCAATTTATGCATACAACTATGAATGCAACTTATGCAAATGAAAATATATCTAGTCTTAAAATTCAATACATGCTTATGAGACTTATCTCGACTTTAACTAAAAGGGAAAAGTTGGGACTACTATCTCTTTACTTTTTTTCTTAAAAGTGGGTTTAGCCTTATACCCATTTTCGAAAAAATGTGGGCGTTCCTTATTGCAGTTTTCTTAAAAATGTGGGCATTTCTTATTACCCTTTTCTTAAAAGTGGAGCATTCCTTATTGCCCTTACAAGTTGTAGGCCTTATTGTTTTCTTGAATATGGGCATTACCTATTCACAAGGGCATTCCTTATACCCTTAATTTTCTTAAAAGTCTTTAAAAGAAAATACTTTGCCTAGAAAATAAAAAGAAAAGACTTAATCTCTTATTATAATAACCATGCTTGTACTTATACACTGCACACGCTTCTTACTTACAAAGTAAATATGTCTTTACTTATACATGAACACGTTCTCACTTATGCATACTTTGGAACATGCTTGTACTTTTGAATATGTATGAATGCTTATGAATATGCTTGGGTACTTACAAATATATATGTCACAACATATGTGATCTACAATACTTACAAATGTGCTTGAATTTTTATAAACATGCCTGAACACTTACACATATGAGGATGCTTATAAAAATACTTGGATACTTGTACACTTACTTGAATACTTATAAAATGTATGTCACAACAAAATGTGACTTTCGACTACCTACAATATAACAAATGTATTCTTAAATATATATTTACATACTACAACATATGTAAGCTTAATGTGTGTGTATATATAGGCCTCGACTATCTACGATAACCATTTGGCATACGGGAAAGTTAACCGTACATATATGAACAACCAAATGTAATACTTCAATATATCACTCATGTCGACATACACATTTAAGCTCAAACTTATACTATTGTTCATTATCTACCCATACCTTAATTCGAAAGCCTCCAAAGACACAACCGAAAGAGCACGCCAACTTCAATATAAAACCTCCCCCCTTTTCTTAGCCTCTTGAATTGGTCTATCTCCACTTTTCAAAACGAGATGAACCTATACAAAGAAGTCATATACGAGACATAAGAAATAGACCCGACAAATTTATTTCAATGTATAACTCGACACGGAAATTGAGGACCCAAGATCGAGAAAAGAAATAGATAAAACTTACGTCAATATGTAACCTTTGCAAAAGGGATGAAAAAGTGTATAAGTCACGAAGTTGTCCGACAAACAGATCGAGATGATACTGAGGAAAAACTGAGCTAAGCTTATTGCTCATTTGATCCGCGATATGATCTATCTACGATGCTCGTATCGAGTTGAACTTATACATAAAAATGATCTACGAGATGTAAGAAATAGGTTTTACAAATTTATTTTAGCAAACCCAAAAGGTAAAAATACCGAGTGAAATGGAAGATGAGACTTACATCAAAATGTACCTCTTGCAACAAGGACTCCAAAAATCAACTTTTTATTCATAGAAGAATTTCCAAACTAGATGAATAAAATATAAGACGGTTGAAGCTTCCTTTTTACCTCCATACAGTCTCTCTCCTCACTTTTTAGAAAATGTGTATAAAGTGGGCATTTGACCAACTTTAAAGGGTCAAAAAGTATTTTATCCCATGCTGAGATATCCGGACCCTTGGAGTAGGCTGTCCAAGGATGGACACCCTCCGGACAACCCTCCAGACACAGAGCAAAAACTTAAAAAATTTTACGCCTTGGCTTAAAAAGGGAAACTTTGGAGCATTTCTGATAGTCTGGACACCCTCTGGACTAAGTCAGAAATTTGAGCTTTGACTAAGGCCAAACAGTCACATACAACAATTCAAACCACTTTCAAACTCAACATTAAGCTTAAAAAGGTCTACGAATGTGATTCAAGGATTACGAAAGACAATCCACGACTACAAAAGATATTTATAATGTCTACAAATGAGACGTTATGACAACGAATGATATGCAACGACTACAAAATGCAACGAATAACGATAAATAATATCATTAATAATATAATTTTTATTTGCAAAAAAATTATACTAATTTTTAGGACATCACATCTAATAGGGTTAAGCACGTTGGTTGGGGTAGACTTGAGCCAAATGAAGCCATTTGTTGAAGAAAGGCTTGCAAGTCCTCACTGGCCATAGTATGGCTAGAAGAAAAGTGCACAAAAGCATATAGACAAATAAGCAAATTGGCCTGAAATGTTGCAAAGTACTACCAAAACTAACTAAAGGATTAAACACTTACAGTAGAAGTAGCACTAAACAAGTCCACACCAAGAGTACTCTATCATAACAAAATGAGTTAGTTAACAAAGGTTGATTCGAAACAAAGTAACTGAAAGGTAAACTTACCTTTGCTGGTAGAGTTTTTAAGCTTATAGATGGCTCCTCCACAACAGTGGAAACTTATTTCTCAATACTTAGGGTAGTGTTGACATTAATTGGACTATGTTCATCAATACTTGGTTTGACATAGACATCAGAAGCTACGATCAAGCCTTCTTGAGAGAGGTTACGTTCAGGCTGCTACAAAAAGAAAATATGGTTCGATGAGATCTTGAAAGAGTAGGAAAGAAAATTAAATAAGTAATAAATGTTTACATGTTCTGATGTAGCAGTAACTTTAGGAATGACCATCGAGGGCTCCTCTGTCTCTATAGGGATAGCAGATGGAAAGCCATTGAGAAACGTATAGGAAGTATTGACTTTCCTTTCCTCACTTAAACCCTAAAAAGTGCATTAAAAAAAGAAAATTTACAAATAAAGTATAATTGATAAAAATAACGATTGCCAAACAATATAAAACTTACCCTTAAAGGGTAAGTAAGCAGTAAAGTTGGAGCTACTTCAGTTTCCTCCAAATTTAAAGGTTCAATAACGGTATTAGATTGAGCAGAGATACTACTCACATTGACTAGATCAAGATCTACTACTACAATAGAAGTGACCTTCTGAATTGAACAAGAAACTATAGGAACTTGTCCAACAAAGAAAAAGTAACAAAAACAAATAAACATGTATTTACCAAATCAGTATTTGGCCCATAAAACTTGTCCAATTTCATCATCTCTATATCTATCTCTCGAGATAGATTAATAAATGGGACTAAAAGGGGCCTTTTCATCAGGGCACCATCCACATCCTTAAGTGAACCTGCTGGTGAAGATAGTACAAAAGATATTGTAGAAGGTGAAACCACTCTTCTCCTTTGAAACACCCAATTAAAATTTGACGTTAGAAGAAAAATAAACAAGTACAAAAAGGAAGAAAAAGTGTCTCATTAGGACTTCTACTGACCCTTCTTCTCCTAATAAGATAAAGTAGTTTATCATCATTTTCCCCAACCTCCTTATCAATTCAATCTCCTCAGATTTACTAGAAGAAGAAGAAGAAGAAGACACAACCTTTCGAAGGGTCAGGCTTGTGGCTAAAAGTTATTTGGTGAAAAATTCTTTCTTGCTCTAGTAATGCAAGAGTCATTGTAGCTGCAAGGAGTTTCTCACCAATCTTAACCTTTTGCCCCTTCCTCTTGCTACTGGCATTGGCCTTTTTGCAGGCACTTTCTTCTTACCCTTAGTAGGACAAACAATGTCTCCTTCACCTAGCAAAAAACATGTATTAATATATAATAATGGTGAAGGGTTTAAAAGATATTTGAATAAGCACTTACGCATTGGAACAGTAAAGATTGACTTAATAGATTTTAGATTGAAAGCCCTAGTATCAAGATCAATACTATCTTGAACTATTTAACGGTACACAAATCAAAATCCATGATAATAGAAAGAAGAAAACAAAAGTCAAAGAACATGAAAATAGAATACTTACTAGTAATGGAGTGTGACTTACTCTGGCTTTAATATTAAGCTTGTTCAGACAATCCTCCAGGCTCGAAAGAAATATAAAAGTGACTGTCAAATCCTACCAATTTGAAAATGGTTCATAAATCCTATTGGTAGTTGAGAAAGGAACAAAATTGAATTGTGCAAACTTAAAAGCATAATTATCAATCGCTTGTTGTATAATAGTGGCATCCCTCGAACCTAGCACGAGTTTCCCAAATAAAGATTCCCTTATTTGAGGATGCATGTAGGGGTTTGGAATCCCTTGAATCAAACTAAATTACCTAGCAAATTAGTTTCGAGAATAGGTTTCCAATGTGGTGTTGTTGAAAAATCCCACAAATATGAATTTGGGGACAACAACTGAACGCCAAAAAATATTCAAGTTGGCTTGAATGATTTGGGTATGATTGTCAAAGGGGTGAAGAAATAAAGACTAGGAGGAGTCTGAGTAGCATCTCTAAAAGGAATGAAATTTATCTCACTACCACTCCTGCTAATCTTATAGAAATGAGAAAAGTATTTACTAAAGGACCTATTATAAGACAAATGAAGATGGCATAAGAAATGTTCACTTAATAGGAAAGTCTAAGGTGGGAGCAAAATAGCCTTTGCTAAAAGGAAAATAGGCTATGAGTCAAGTCTAAAATAACCAAAAAGGACCACTACAAGTGTCAATGATCATTTTTTCAACAAAAGTGTTAAGACTTTTATATAAGGCCCCCTTAATACGAAGGGATCTAAAGCTAGTTTAAATCCTTTAGCTAAACAAATAGCTAAGGTTAGGTATTTTCTTAAAGGTCTAATGCCCAAAACACAAATTACAAATTTACAAAGCCAATAAAGATAAAAAGCAACATTTCCCCCCAACAATGTAGGAGAGGCATTTTCAGAAAGAATGGAAAACTTAATAAGATAAGCACCATAGCTGCCATTATTAGGAAATTCCATCTTAAAACCAAGATTAGGTTTAGACCTTCGATGATTGTAGGATGAAAACATATGAGTTGGACAATGTCAAGAACATTAGGTGAAACAAAGTCATACTGGAGATGCTTGGCGTTGCAAAGGGGAGACCAGGAATAGGCCGCAGAACTAATCAGCCAAGGGGTTTATCCTAGAGAAGCCTTCTATAGCCAATACCCATTACTACCCAGTTGCATCTTATCAACCTAGCAATTCCAATCTGTATTATGTCTAGGTCAGGCCCTGAAATTAGTTTTTAATTTTTTGTCCCACTTGGTCCAATGAAGATGGGATAATAGGTGTAGCACCTCATCATCCTATCTAATTGGATAGAAATTAGACAGCATTTCAAGATATGAGACTCAAGAACTGACCTCAAAATTAAAGAAGAACTCGATTGAGGATTGTGAATGAGAAAATTAGGGTTCTAAATGCAAGTTGCTTCATAAAGAACGGATGGAAACCTATCATTGCCATTATCTTGGGTCTCGAAGGTGAAAGAGGATTTTTTGGGTGCCATTTTGAAGTTCGAATTCACTTGGGAATCAAATAGTAAAAAAGTAATTCGGGGTTAATCGCAAATAGCAGTTATGCAAGGAAATAGAAGTGAAAAATGTTTTTGGTATAAAACCTAAAAAGTAAACTGTCAAATCAAGGTTAATGTTGGAATCTCAAAAGTATATTTGCTCGGTTTGGTTCGAACCCAACCAAATGAGGGGGATATTATTTACACCACTTTTTGATTAATTAAACCCATTAAAAGATATTGATTAATAATAAAAAGTCTAACAAAAAGATTTTAATGAACCTACTGTGTAGTAATTAATTCGGGGAATTTAACCCAATTATTACAAATATATGTCTGAATATTTTAGATCATCAAAGACGGTTAATTAATAAATAAATAACCAAAAATATCATTTTAAATTAAATTAATTACCCGATAAGGAAATTAATTTATTGAGAAATTAGGATTTAATTGAGCCTATTTAAAAGGTTAATAAAAAATACTAAAAATAATAAGGTTTAATAATGCAGCCGGTGTTATGGCCAGAAGTGGGGCAACAACATGAAAAAAAGATTTTCCAATGTGCCAAAGTAATGGAAAAAGTGGGGCACGTGTCACAACGGCAAAACAGTTGAAGAAAGGCTTTAAACGTTAGCCATTGGATTAAATCATGCAGCCTACAATAATGAAGAGCAGTTAAGAATAGTTACTTAACTAGCTCTATAAAAGCAGAAAGACAACAGTAGAAATGATCATCGACATATTCTCCCAACTTGGGTTTTTATCTAGGAATAGGCGAATTTTATTCTTAAGAGTAGCAGTAAAGTAGATCAAAGTCTTTCCGGCTCTTGTAAATTTTTCCACAACTGTAATTGAAGCAATTGAATTGAGTAATAGAAACATATTTTGCTATTCAATTTTATTATTATTTTTTTATTTCGAATTATCATATACTATCAAGGAAAGTCTAAAACTAAAATAAGAAACGACAACCATTTCAATACCCATTGAAGTGATTTTCTGCGAAAGACACAAGTTTTGAGTAACTAATAGAATGGACAAAATATGCCTTTTTACACAAAATTGAGATTAATTTGTCACCTTTTCAGGAGTTGGAGGCTAAAGTGTGACAATTGAATGTGTGTAACTAAATAGAAACTTGATTGATACTGTGGGCACCATATTAGAGTAATTCACCCTTCCCCACACATAAAAATGCTCCTCTAAACATACCAGCAAAGGCAAAATCTAAAGCCATAGCTAGAGAAGAAAAGAGAGAAATGAGAGAATAATCACTTTGTCAAGAAAGAAAAAGACACTACAATGATGCCCCGGGATACAAAGAAACTCCAAAGACTCCCAACAAAGCTCATATACCCATGGAACGGAGAGTTTCGGGTCAAAGGGGTCCGGGTCAGTTCAATGGGTTGTCAAGCCCATGGAATTGAGTGGTCGAGAGAGGCTGAAAAGGCACTGAGCCGAGATGGCGGGTCGGGTGTGCATTCCAGATGTATGGGGCCAGGAAGAGTTGCTGAAGGATTGGGCCGATTGTCCGGCCTTTGATACTATAAGGAATGGTCGTTTAGTCTCTACAAGAGTGGCTTTGGTTCAAGAAGGGAGAACTAGAGCTAGTTCAAGTGGGTTTAGAATAGGAAATAGTTGTTAAAAAAATAATAAAACGATTGCTCTTTTCTATGATTTGGTTAGTCTCCTTTTTCATCTTGGTTGATACTCGAAAAATAAACTCATTTTTCTGTGAATGATTTGAGTCTCTGCTGATGTTCGAGATCATCAAGTAATTAATGTTTGGTTTACATTTTATTTTATAGTGTTATTTTAAACCACTTCGCGCTTAATGGTTGGAGAAGACTAGTATTTTCCGAGCAAGGTTAGAATAGTCCGAGCAGCCTTTCGATTCCGTTGTATAACTTCTTTTTTCAGAAAGTATCTATAAGAAATGTGCCCCATCCATATTTTTTTTATTTTTGAAATTGTATTCTAAATTTTCAGAATTGTTATAGAGAAATCCTGAATTTAGAATGACTATAAGTACACTCTCACTTAGATTTCCTTTTCTTTCTCTTTTGTTCTTCTCCTCTCTCTTGTGTTGAAGATGAGATATTTGTAATTATATGTGTATGCTATAATAATTAATATCCTGATATTTTTTTTAAGATATGTTATTGTAGCCATTTTCTCGTATTGAGATGCTATAACAATAAGAACTCTATTTTCAATTTCTCTTGCAGAAAGTTAGAGCAGTTAGACCAGTATTTCTTATTTTATTTTTAAATATTTATTTATAAAAACCCATTTCCCATGCAAAATAAAAATGTAACAAACTAGACTTTCTAAAAAATTGTTTTTATACATAAAAAATATTAGTATATAAAAATGACAAATTTTGAAACAAAGTACTTTTTCATTATACACTGTATCTTTCTTATTTTGATGCAAAAAAAAAAAA